>SJYV01009747.1:0-14517 GCA_006410875.1 Neotragus pygmaeus | reverse complement strand
AGACACGCGGCTCACACCCTCGGGTGTGATGCTCCCCAAGAAGGAGCTGCAGCTTTCCCTCCTGTCCCGCCCACCCCCTGCATGCCCAGGCCCTGATGGCTTCCTAAGCGGGAGGGCCTGGGCATGCAGGGGGTGGGCGGGACAGGAGGGTAAGCTGCAGCTCCTTCTTGGGGAGCATCACACCCGAGGGTGTGAGCCGCGTGTCTGCTGCACGTGTCTGTGTGTGCTGTGCACATGTGTATGCGTCTGCACGTGTTGCACATTTGTGTGTGCTTCACGTGTCTGTGCATGTGCTGTGCATGTCTGTGTGTGCTACACATCTGTGTGTGGTATGCAGGCGTTGTGTGTACTGCACACATCTGTGCATGTGCTGTGCATGTGTCTGCGTGTCCAGGTGGACAGACGCATGCCTGCACCCTCCTACTCATCTTCCCTGACATCACTTTCCTCCCATGAATTGTGGAATGTAGTACTTTCATCATTTCTAAAAGTCATTTTGATTTTTATTTCCTCAATAAAAATGTACTTGCCCTTCAAAGAGGGCGTGTGTGTACAGAATGTACAGCAAGCAGAGCTGTCATCGGTGCCTGGGATCAGGGAGCGTGGGGAGAGGCTCTCTAAGCAGAGAGGCCTGGGAGACCATGCGGCTGGTGGGGCCCGGGGCCAAATTCCTTGAGGCCGGTGAGCACTGAGTGCACGCAGGGCTGGCAAAGGCCACAGAAAGGGAGCACGAGGGACCAGCATCAGGCTGCTGGAGGGACTATCGAGTCAAGGCTGTTCAAATCATCCCAAGAGGCGTGCTGGGAAGACTGAGCCAGGAGCCCCCATCTGGAGAATCTGAAGGACAGCAGGCAGCGTGGTGGCGGGCAGACGGCACGAGAGCTGAAGGTCACGGTTTTTATGGGCCGGGGGGGAACGCTCTGTTCAGGAGATGGTTTCCACAAATGGTCACAGCAATACTCCTGTCTCCTAGCTCTTCCAGAACTCCACTCCTTTCCCACTGAGAGGACAGTCTACTTCATCTCCACCTGAAGCTGGACGCCTTTCTGGCTACCTTATGACAGAATATGGCAGAAAAGCATGACTTACTAGGTTATAAAAGGTGACGTGGCTTCTGCCTCATTCTTTAGCTCGAGGGGCACTTACCTGGGTATCCAGCTGCCATGCTGCGAAGAAGCCCAAACAAGCCCCTGCGTGTGCGCAAGTCTGTGTGCTGCCTGTGTGCCGTGTCTGCCGGTGTGCCGTGCACGNTACCACTGACTCGATGGACGTGAGTCTAGGTGAACTCCGGGAGTTGGTGATGGACAGAGTGGCCTGGCGTAATGCAATTCATGGGGTCGCAAAGAGTGGACACGACTGAGTGACTGAACGGAACTGATGGTTGATTTATAACATTGTGTGTTTCAGGTGTACAGCAAAGTGATTCAGTTATACATATATACATTTTTCTTTTTCTTTTTTTGGGTGCAACACACAGCTTGTGGGATCGTAGTTCCCTGACCAGGAATTAAACCCAGGCCCTCAGCAGTGAAAGCACGGAATCCCAGCCACTGGCCCCCAGGGAAGTCCCCACATATCCATTCTTTTACAGATTCTTTTCCTAAGTAATGGAGTTTTTAAAATCTTATTCTCTGTTGTTTTCCTGAGGTTACCTAGGCCCAAATCCAAGCTCTTGATAGTATTTCTTCTCCTGTCTCCCCCATTCCAACATACCACCCCGCTGCTCAAGCCAGATTCCTAGGTGTCATTCTCTGGGCCACGGGTTCTAGATTCAGGATCTGAATCTGGGATCCACAGTTTACCAGCTGTGCCACTTTGGACACGTGACTCATCCACTCGTGGCTTCCCTTTCTATGCCTGTGAGCCTGGGATGGCAGAGTGCCCATCCAGTAGGACCGACCCTTGCNTATTTTCTCTAGAACCTTCAAATTTGAAGTATACTTTTCCAAGGGCATATATGATAACAAAATACATACTCATTTCTTAATTATATTTCTAAGTGTTAATAGCTTAAGGAACCTGTATCAATAGGATGTTACATTCAAGTATGTTTTTAAAGTGCAAGTGAAAGTTGCTCAGTCATGTCTGACTCTTTGCGACCCCATGAACTATGGACTACTACTACTACAGTCCATGGAATTCTCCAGATCAGAATACTGAAGTGGGTAGCCTTTCCCTTCTCCAGAGGATCTTTGTAACCCAGGGATTGAACCCAGGTCTTCCACACTGCAAGCAGTTCTTTACCAGCTGAGCCACAAGGGAAACATAGTGCCAAACTGAGTAAGGAATACAACTTTTTTGAAATATAATCACTGTTATCAGTACATAATCCCAAGGGAATTGATTATTTTGGTATTTAGCTTCCAGGTATTATTTCTAAATATTAAATTTACACACAAAAGCCTTTATGAATAACAAGACATTCTGTATTTTTAGGAAGTCCCAACTATTCTAATTATACCAAATTAAAAATGAATACTATTTTTCAACTCAAAGGAGCAATGATGATACAGTATTTCACCAGTATTTTTACTTTTCTATTAAAAACACAATGCAAAAGTACATTTATCATACCTTTATCAATCTTGATAAAAAACTGTGTACTTAATTCTTAAGAGAGGTGAGGTTAGTGGAGTGTTAAGAACACAGGTTACTGATATAGACAGATATAGACTGAAAAACCCTGGGCAAAGGAATTAACACTTAAATCCCCAGTTTCCATCTCATTAAAATGGGGCTAAACAGGAACCTTTATGAGTTTATAAGAAGATTACAAATAATACATGTAGATTGTAGCAAAAAATGTGACATAGAACAAGTGCTANGAAAAACCCTGGGCAAAGGAATTAACACTTAAATCCCCAGTTTCCATCTCATTAAAATGGGGCTAAACAGGAACCTTTATGAGTTTATAAGAAGATTACAAATAATACATGTAGATTGTAGCAAAAAATGTGACATAGAGCAAGTGCTAAATAATTAATAACTAAAATTATTAAGCTATTTAAGAGCAGTATCCTTATATCTGAAATTGAGCTTCGCAGTGCTGTAAATAATATGTAAATCTTGGATGTGAAGTTGTTACATGAAACACTATCCTTGCTGTCTAATTGGGATTCAATTAACTACTATCAAGGAAATCACATCAATTTGAAAAATCAGTAATTTTTAAATTAAATTTTCCCAAGAAACATTCCTCAATTAATTACTAGCTAAAAGCAACCTTTTGCTCTTCCATAACTTTCAAAGATCCTATCATAACTTGGAGGTACTTGCAGATCTGTATGCTTTGTTCTTATGCTCTGTTTATCTAGTTTACCTTTTTGAAAACAGAATCATATTTATTCTTCAGGTTCCAATTCAGTGCCACCCATTCTGTAAGATCTTCCCTAAGTCCTAAAAGTAATTAAATAAATTGATTCTTTCTCTAGGTTCTTACAACTCTTTGACTGTAACAGGGTATGGCATATATTATAGAGACTAACATGCTTTTTCCCCAGAGAACAATGTGTTCCCTGACAGCAGAAATCTATTAATCTACATATACAATAGGCTCTAATTTAAAATACATTCAACCAACCTGAGTATATAGTACGGAATTTATAACAGCTGTACTGCAAATTCCTAATTGTTTTTTTCTTTATACTTTCTTCTTTTCTGGTTGCAAATTTCATGGGTCTTAAAGATATATGATCATTAATAAACTAGGATGCTATCTTAGATTGTGATTAACAGAAGAAAACTATAGTTATTGATTCACTACAACCAAAATTCATAAGTTCTACTATATTTTAATATACCAAGTTTCAATGAAAATCAAGAATTTTAAAAAGTGATAATTTCTCTCTCAACCTCACTCATATATAAAANAAAAAAAAAAAAACTGGGTAATATTCCTTTCATATATATACACCATAATTTCTTTATTCATTCATCAAATGAGTGAATAAAGGACGACTCGGTTATTTCCATAGCCTGGTTCTTGTGAACAGTGTGGAAATGAACACTGGAATGCAGATGTCTCTTTGCGATACTGATTTAGTTTCCTCTGGATATGAATAGCAGAATTGGGACTGCCGGATCATATGGTTGCTCTATTTTTAATTTTTTGAGGAAATCTCTATACTGTTTTCTACAGTAGCTGTGCCATGTTACATTTGCAACAGTATACAAGGGTTCCTCTCTCTCTACATCTTCACTGACCTTTGTTGTCTCGTCTTTCTGATGAGAGCCATTCCAACAGTTGTAAGGTGATATCTCCATGTGGATTTGATCTGCATTTTCCTGATATCAATAATACTGAACATCTTTTCATATACCTGCTGTCCATTTGTATGTCTTCTTTTGATAATAGTCTATTCAACTCCTTTGTCCATTTTTTCAATTATTTGCTTTCTTGCTAATGAGTTATAAGAGTTCCTTATATATTTTGGATATTACCTCTTTATTAGGTATGGTTTGCAAATACTCTAAACCATTCTGGAGGCTGGCTTTCCATTTTCTTCATTATCCCTTCTGCTTTTGTTTGATGTACTTCCACTTGTTTATTTTTACTTTTGCTGTCTGTGCTTTTTGGTGTCATATCCAAAAGAAAAAAATTACTGCCAAGATTAATTTCAAGGGTATTACCTACATTTTCTTCTAAGAATTTCAAAAATTTAGGTTATTTCAGTCTTTAATCCATTTTGAATTGACTTTTGTGTATGTTGTAAGGGTTCAACTTCATTGTTATGTGACTATCCAGTTTTCTCAACATCATTTATTGATGAGACTTCTTGGAGACCTTGTGGAAGATTAGTTGATCATGTACAAGGGTTTATTGGGGGGGCTTTTTATTCTGTTCTACTGATCTACATGTCAGCTTTTATACCAAAACTGTAGTTTTGGTTACTTTACTGTGCAATATAGTTTGAAATCAGGAAATGTNATGAGACTTCTTGGAGACCTTGTGGAAGATTAGTTGATCATGTACAAGGGTTTATTGGGGGGGCTTTTTATTCTGTTCTACTGATCTATATGTCAGCTTTTATACCAAAACTGTAGTTTTGGTTACTTTACTGTGCAATATAGTTTGAAATCAGGAAATGTGACCCTCCAAGCTTTATTCTCATTTCTCAATATTGCTCTGGCTGTTTGGGGTATTTTGTGGTTCCATGCAAATTTTAGGATTGTTTGTTCTACTTCTGTAAAATGCCATTGGAATTTTGGTAGAGACTGTATTGAATCTGTAAATCACCCAGGGAAGAATGGACATTTTAACAATATTAATTCTTCTAACCCATGAACATGGGATATCTTTCCATTTTTTGTGTCCTCTTCAATTTCTTGCATCACTGTTTTATAAGTTTCAGTAAACACATCTGCTACCTCTCGGTTAAACTTACTTCTAAGTACTTCATTTTTTTGATGCTATTATAAATGGCAGTTTTTCTTCTTTTTTTTGATACTCTGCTGTTGTCGTTCAGTTGATAAGTTGTGTCCAACTCTTTGCAACCCCATGGACTGCAGCACATCAGGCTCCTCTGTCCTCCTCCACTGTTTCCCAGAGTTTGCACAAATTTGCCTGTTGAGTCTCTGATGCCATCAACCATTTTATTCTCTGCTGCCCCCTTCTCCTTTTGTCTTCAATCTTTCCAATCATGAGGGTCTTTTCCAATAAGTCAGTTCTTCACATCAGGTGGCCAAAGTATTGGAGCTTCAGCTTCAGCATCAGTCCTTCCAATGAATAGTCAGGGCTGATTTCCTTTGGGATGGACTGGTTTGATCTCCATGCAGTCCACAGGGCTCCTTCGGTCTTCCCCGGCACCACAGTTGGAAAGCATCAATTACGTGGCACTCAGCGTTCTTCACGGTCCAACTCTGTTGCCAGTGTACAGAAATCCAACTGTTTTTTGTGCGCTGATTTTATATCCTACAATCATTTACTAGTTCTAACTCTTCTTTGGTGAAGTCTTTAAGTTTTTCTATATACGAGATCATGACATCTGCAAACAGGTTTTACTTCCTCCTTTCCAATGTAGATGTCTTTTATTTCTTTTTCTTGCCTAGTTACTCTGGCTAGAAAGTACTATGTTGCATAGAAATAGTGACAATGGGCACCCTTGTCACACTCCTGGTCTTAGAGGAAAAGCCTTCAGCCATTCACCATTATGTATGATGTTAGCTGTGGGTTTGTCATATATGGCCTTTATTATGTTGAGGTACATTCTTTTTATACTTAATTTGTTGAAAGTTTTTATCATGAAAGGATGTTAAAATGGACATATATAAATAAATATAAATGTATAAATGTAAATATATGAGGAAAATATTAAAACTAAAATAAATTAAAACTAAAATATTAAAACTAAAGAGAGAGACAGATAGCAATGTAATGGTATCATAATATTAGTACTGACAATAATAATTGCTTTTAACAATGGGTAGTAGAATCATCCTAAAAGAAAATCAATAAACACTGAACTTGAACTGTTTTATATCAAGTGGGCTTAACAGACATATGTAGCACATTTCCATCCAATAGGAGAATATACAATCTTCTTAGGTAAAAACAACATAATATTCTCTAGGACTGATATGTTAGTCCACAAAACAAATCTTAAAAATTTAAGGCTAATGTTACATTAAGTGTATTTTCTGATAACAATGGTTGTTGTTGCTCAGTCACTAAATCATGTCCGACTCTTCCTAATTCCATGGACTGTAGCACACCAGGCTTCCCTATCCCTCACCAGCTCCTGGCATTTGCCAAAGGATAACAATGCTAGAAATTAATAATTAGAAACTAGAAATCAATAAGAGGAGGAAAACTGGAAAATTCACAAATCTGTGGAAATTAACACATTCTTGACCAAGCAATAAGTTAAGGAAGAAATCAAAAGGAAAATCAAAATGTATCTTCAGGCAGGCAAAAATGGAAATACAACATACAAAAACTTATGCAATACAAGCAGTTCTAAGAGTGAAGTTTATAGCAATAAATCCGTATATTAAAAAAGAAAGATCTCAAATCATGTAAGGTAACATTTGAAAGAACTAGGAAAAGAACATACTAAGTCCAAAGACAGCAGAGTGTGTGCGTATATTGCTTCAGTCTTGTCTGACTCTGTGCAACCCCATGGACTATAGCCTGCCAGGCTCCTCTGTCTACGGGATTCTCTAGGACAATACCAGAGTGGGTTGCCATGCCCTCCTCCAGGGGATCTTCCAGGCCCAGGGACTGAACGCATGTCTCTTATGTCTCCTGCATTAGCAGGCCAGTTCTTTAACACTAGCAACTTACCAAGACTGAATTACAATGAGATAGAAAATCGGAACAGACCAATGAGTCAGTAACTAAAAACATTCCAACAAAAGCTCAGGACCGGATGGCTTCACTGGCGAATCCTATTAAACATTTAAAAAAGAATTAATGCTAATCCTTTGACTCTTTCAAAAAACTGAAGGGAAAGGAATACTTCCAACCCCATTTTACAAGGACAGCATCACCCTAATATTGAAAACTTCCAAGGATACCACAAGAAAAGAAAATCACAGGCCAATATCCCTAATGGCTACTGATGCAAAAATCCTCAACAAAGCATGTGTGTGTGCTCAGTCACACAATTGTGTCCAACTCTTTGCAACTCTATGGAATGGACAGTGCAGTGGTGGTGCAAGAAGTTGTGCAAAGGAGACAAGAGCCCTGAAGACGAGGAGTGCAAGGGCCAGCCACTGGGAGTTGACCATGACCAGCTGAAAGCCACCACTGAAGGTAACCTTCTTACAACTACATAAGCAGTTGCTGAAGAACTCAACTTCGACCATTCCACAGTCACTTGGCATTAAGCAAATTGGGTTGGCGAAAAACACAATAAATGGGTGCCTCCTGAGCTGACCAAAAATTTAAAAATCGTCATTTTGAAGTGTCATCTTTTATTCTGCACAACAATGAACCATTTCTTGGTTGGATCATGACATGTGATAAAAAGTAGATTTTATACTACAACTGGTGATGTTCTTCCCAAAGCCAAACTTGCACCAAAAAAAGGTCATGGTAACTGTGGTCAGCACTTACCATGGTGGTCTGCTGCTGGTCTGATCCACTACAGTTTTCTGAATCCCGCTAAAACCATCATATCTGAGAAGCACTCTCAACAAATTGATGAGATGCACCAGAAACTGCAATGCCTGCAGCCCACTGGCCGGCACAGGGCCCAGTCCTTCTCCATGACAACGCCCGCTGCACGTTGCACAGCCGCCGCTTCGAAGCTGGAAGAACCGGGTTATGAAGCTTTGCTTACCCGCCAGGGTCACAGCAGGCGGGTGCCAGCCAACAACCACTTCCTCATGCACCTCTACCCTGTCTACCCTGTTTCGCAGGGGAAACACTTCCACAGCCAGGAGGAGGCAGAAAATGCTTTCAGAGAGTTCGTCAAATCCCAGAGCATGGATTTTTATGCTACAGAAGTAAGCTTATTTCTCACTGGTAGAAATGTATTGATTGTGATGGCTCCTAGTGTGATTAATAAAGATGTGTCTGAGCCTAGTTATAATGAATTAAAAATCACGGTCCAAAACCGCAGTTACTTTTTCCATCAACTTAATATTAGCAAACTGAATTCAATAGCACATTAAAAAGACTGTACACCTTGAGCACCTGGAACTTATCCCAGGGATGCAAGGATGGTTCAACATTCCCAAATCAATCAATGTGATATATCACAATAATAAAATGAAAATGAAAAATTATATGATTATCTCAATAGATGCAGAAAAGGCATCTGACAAAATTTAACATCCTTTTTCTTCACAAAGATCCCAATATGTTAGATGGTAAAATGTCTTCCAAATAATTTTTAAAAAGTGAAATTACATTTCATTATGAATAATAATACTTTTATCTTCATTTCAAAACTGATATATGGAACCTTCAGCAGAAGACTTAACAGCAGAGATAATATAACACCACCAAAATTATAAAAAAAAAAAATCACTGCACTGGTTTTCCAAATGTAGTAAAGATTTAACAACTCAACAGCTTAGTTAAGCATTAAATGGACATAAAATATTGTACTGACAAGCTGGAATTTACTTATGAAGGGGGGAAATGATATTCATGGAAGTCTACTCTTCTAGTCTAAGGAATGAGAGATTTATTTCAAAGTTATACAAATAAACAACAAAGAAATGAAATTTCTAGATGCAGTAGTGGTATCAAATTAGCAAAAACAAAATGAATAGAATGTTAAACTTTTATACAGGAAACCTACATATAAAAAAATTCTATTTCTAAAATTGGGAAATAAGGCTATAGGTCCTACATGACTACATAAAAAGTGACTAGACATGCAGATGTCCTGAAGAAGGACCTGTAAGAAGTGAATGGGAGACTATATTTCTTTTTGGTACATATTACAAATGAGATTCTAAAACAAAGTAAGCAGCCTGCAACACAGAGCTGTCAGTCAGGCTAAAGCATCAAGTGCTAAGATACAAAGTGCACTATGATTTGTTTAGGGTTTATTTTGTTTTAATGACATCAGCTGAAGGACACGTCTTGTGAGCACGGGCAAGCATGACTCAGAGGCTCTCCTGGGTGCGGGTGCAGCCTGGAAGGTGGATTGGCAGTCACAGCAGCTCCAGGCCAAAGGGAGACAGCTGCTAACCTAATCCCTAATCTAGATTATTTTCAATTATCAAAATACCCAGGGGCTGAGGTCAGGACAATTTGGGGCTTAAAATTTCAATTCTTAGATTATGTGAAAATTCTTTCATGAATAGAATGTCTCTGAACTTGGATTCATTTAGAATATTTTTTAACAAGAAGAGCCCTTCAGGGCTCACAGATAAAGACCAACAGATGTCCCACTTGTTAGCGGTATCATAAATTAGGCTTCCTGACACTCAACTACTGCTTCTCTCTACATGGTTTGCAGGCTTCCTGTCTGATGTCTAATGTGTGCTGAATCCAGGTGTCTTCACAGGCACAGGCTCTGGGCTGGAGCAAATTCTAAATGAAAGGGTGAAACAAATGAAACAGATCCATGCGTCACAGGCAATGTCAAGACCATGCAGTTATCTCTCCCACCAAAAAGGTGAGAAGGAAGCTGGTACATCTTTCTCTGTGAAGGTACAGTTGGAACTTTACTTCTGGTTACAATTTATGATTAGTAAATAATTTCTGGAAAATGTTACAGCTTATTAGACATCATGTCTTAAAAGATAAGATCATCTGGGAAATATCCTTACAACTTTAATCCTCTAGTATTAAAGTTAAAAAAAGTGGGATATCATAAGATTTCAATTCATTAAAAGAATCAACAGATGCAGACTGACATAAAGATGTTAACCATGGCTGTTTGGGGACGTGGAGTCAGGACGAGGTCTACAAGGAAGCCCACAAAGGTGTTTTAAAGTCAAATGAGGAAGAAGGCTGAGATAGACGCTTCTCCTCCTGAAGTGACTCTGGGTCTGGAGCCCCCGGTGAGCCTCTCCTCAGATGACTTCACTCTGAAGGAGGGTCCAGAGGATCCAGAGGCTTCACTCTGGTTTGACAGCCAGACTCCGCGGCTTCTTCTGTGCACACTTTTTCTAGAGAAAGCAAACTTACCTTGAAACCAAATTGGGAGGTTTTAACATCTGAATTCTTTTAAAAGTTTGGTACTTGATATGAAAGATTTATGGTATAAAGACAGATATTTTACTTCAATCTTTGATAGAACTGATTTATTCTGAAGATATTAAGTGGTGGACTTACCCAGTAGATGACTAATATCTTCTCCACTGGTCAGGCTCATACTGTCTACTTCCTGTACCAAATAGATAACAAAACAAAAAATAAGAATTAAATTTCTCTAAAAATCAAACAGAAAAAAAAGACACATTTCTAAATATGTACAAAAACAACATCTGAGTTGTATCTGGGCCAGAACTTTATTCTCTTTTTAGCTGTGGCCACCTGTCATTAAAATTTTGTTCCATAATTATTCATTAAAGTAGGAAGCAATTAATTAAGAGGCAGTCCTGTTGGTGGAAGGAAGCATTGTCAGAATTGCTCCCCTCAACTCCAGGGCCACCGTCTGCACGGCGTCTATACGGTCACTGCTGCCAGGGATGTTTGCAAGTGGCCCTTCCCATGCAGATGGCACCTGGGATGTTCTGCCAAGAGCAGGAAAACACCAGGGTGGCTCCCTCTGCAGCAGAGCCCAAGGCTTCCCCATCCCTGCCCTCGGGGCTGCTGCCCACTTTATGGCATCGCTAGGGTCAGAAAAGAACCATTCTACAAATAAAACAGGTGATGGCTTTTCACATTTAAAATGTAACACTTTTCCAGCAAAAGTGATCGGCAGCCTTGTCACCTGCACCCCCAGGAGGGTGACAAGAGAGGGTCACAGCAGTGGCCAGAATGAGGTTTCCAGGCAGCATCCTTGTTATCACAGATGATCAGAGGCAGCTTTACAACAGCCCAGGCCTCCTAGGAATCACCACTGAGAAGTGAAAATCTGAAGAAATCACAGGCAAATTTGTAGCTACCAACTGTGGAATTTAACACATCATTTCTCACCAACAGCATGAAGAGGTTAAATGTTCTCACTTTAGCTGCCGGCTAGCATTTTAAAAGTTCTGAAAGCTTTGATGTTCACCCCTCGGTGAATAGAGGTTCACACCTCTGCAGGTCCCAGGTCCCCACCCTTGTCTCATTGGCTCCCAGCCCAGAAAGGCTCCCATCCCTCGGTTCTCACCTCTCTGCCCGGCCCAAACGGAGCAACTCAGCTCTCATCAGGTCAGGGGGCCTAGGGGCAGCCTTGGGAAACCTGCTTGTTAACTTTGTCCTGAAAATAGTGACAACTTTCTGCTTGGACTGCTTGAGCACCTCCAAAAAATACTATAAAAAGGGCTCAAAAGTAGATAAAACACAGCAAAAAATGTGCTGGCTAAGTGAAGACGACTTATTCAACCACATCAAGGAGGTGAAAAAACGGATTACCTGACCTGAAAAAACACGTTCCTGTTCTAATAAAAGACTTAATGTACACATGCATGTGTGTATAAAACACATTGTGTGTGGAAACACACGTGCACTGCAAACATTCTCTGGGCACCTTCCGTATCGGGAAACGTGCAAGGACACGGTCTGCTTGCTTGCATGTGTCCTGTCAGACCTTCCAGTCTCTCCCCCACCCCAACTCCTAAACTGCCAAGCCTCGTACCAAAGCAGCACTCACCACCTCACTCTGCCTCCAGCCTGAGGTCCTCAAAGAAGCGTTTCAGCCCCAACCCTCTGGCACTAGCACCCCTGGACTTCGGTGGGGTTCCTGCAGCCCCCACAGAGCAAGGGTTTCCTCAGAGGCCACCTGGCAACCGTCTGCCCTGAGCCTGCAGGGAAAGCACCCCAGGGTGGCGGGCCAGTGCGGGAACCACCGGCACCTGACCTCCAGCTTTGCCCGCAAAGCTGAGGGCCCCTCAGGTCCACAAGTCGACCTGAGCCCTGAGACCTACAGGAGGTGTGGCAGTGGGACCCGCGGGGCCCAGAGCTCAGGGCACCAGCAGAGCGGAAGGCCTGGGGAGACAGCACACTCCCCCCAGGGCCTCTGCTCTGCCAATGTGCTCGATGCCCACGGGTGGGCTGGACAACTCACCAGACACACAGGCCTTGCTGGCATGCGTCCTCAAACCCTCTTGTCAGTCCAAAGTGTTGGCAGCCCGGGCCTTGTGCTCCGGCAGGTGACACCTCCTTCCCTGGCCTCCCAGACCCACCCCTTCCCAGAACCTCAGACCCTGGCAGACCAATGGAGGAGATCGCCAGGCACCAGCTGCCTGTCTGTCCTCTGGTCCAGGCCCAGAGGGACACCAGGCCCTCAGCGCAACCTGCTCACTCTCTGGCTTGCATCACCGACAGCATTCAGCCTGACCTCAGCCTCCACAGGGCCCGTCCATGCACGCAGGACATGGTACACAGGCAGCCAGCCCCTGGGGCTGCTCCCCAAGACCCCTGCCGTCTAGTCGCGATGGCTTTCAGGAGAAGATCCCTGCCCAGGGAGCCAGGGCTGACGTGAGGGTCTGCTCTTCCACCCTAAGGAAGTCTCTGTTCTAATTTGCATGAGGAGAGATTCCTAGACACCACTGTCTGCCAACAGAATCTGAAGAGACTGTTTACTGTAGATTCAAGGAAAACAGTTCCTCCTTCGATGTTAACATGCCCCTGACAGCTCTGGGAAATAAAGAGGAAGCCAGTATTCACGCCTTCCCTGGCCAGTGACCAGAAGAAACGCTGATCAGGCCAGGGGCAAGGGCCTAGGGAGGGCTTGGTGTTTCAGCGATGGCTTCTGGTTGCGTGCTCAGTGATGGCTGAAACCACACAAGCCAAGCCTGCAGTCAGTGTGCTTTGTTTCCTTGCTTTAGTTTATGATTAAAAAACGCTTTAACTGAGGTATAACAGACTTTTCTTTTTAACAGAAAAAAACTCTAATAGGACAGGTCGATGTAAAATATTAAGAGAAACTCTAGAGTCAATGCAGGAGAAGAGCAAGATCAAGAAGAGGCCATTGTGACACGTGGAGGCCCAGGGTCTCAGTCTCTTCCCCCCAGGTCAGAGGTCAGGGAGAGCCCTGGGGGCACTGCCTTTGCAGGATTCCAGGCAGCGTCTACTTGGCTGGACCCGAGTGAAGCAAGACAAGAAAGGCTATAGCCTGTACTGTTCTACAGACTTCAAATTCAAGGCCCCCCAGGTCCAAGTCCCCCGGGCAGCGCGAGGCCTGCTCCTGATGGTGCGTCCCCAGGACACGGCCTGCCCCTGCACTCGCCCCACAGGCTCGCTGTCCTGCCGTGAAGCAGCAGCAACAGACCTTGGGGCTCAGAGAAGGACCCCAGGGCACCAGGCTGACGCCCACGAGGAGGCCCAGGGAGCCCCGTCAGTGGGCACTGCTGGTCCCGGGGCGGGGGGGGTGTGCCCCCCACGGTCACGCCCTTACCCACCTGTGCCCGGCTCGGCCTGCAGCCTCCCACAGGGCTCTCCCAAAGCCCTAGCCAAGGAGTCAGGAGGGTGGCTGTTCTCACCCACTCGACGGGAGCTCGACCGGGAGACGGCCAGGCAGGCGCTCTGGGCGGCCTTCCCTCTGCGTGCAAAGCGGGCTCAGGACGGGCAGCTGAAGACAACTGCGGCACCTCCGCGCTCCGCGGGGCCTGGTTCCAGGGGTCAGCATCTCACTGGTACAGGAATGGGGCTCGGAGCTGCCACTGCTCCTCAGCCCACGGCACACCCTGAGGCCCCCGGCCAGCACAGAGGCCAGGTCCAATGATGACCGCATCGCCTCCACGCGCCGCGCCGCAGGCTCTAGGTGTGACCGACCGCCACCTCTCCTGCTTCTGCTCAGGCACCACAGCGGCAGCAGCTGTGACGGCTCCCGCCCCAGGCCGTGGCCCCACCCCAGCCCCTCTCCTCATAGCCCCTCTCCTCACAGCCCCTCTCCACCTCAGAACCCTCTCCTCAGAGCTCTCCTCCTCACAGCCCCTCTCCTCAGAGACTCTCTCTCCTCA
>SJYV01009742.1:0-10273 GCA_006410875.1 Neotragus pygmaeus | reverse complement strand
AAAATATATACATATATATACACACATGTATAACCAAATCACTTTGCTGTATACCTGAAACTAATACAACATTGGAAATCAACTATACTTCAATTAAAAAAAGAAAAGGCTAAAAAACTGTTTGGGAACTACTAATCTTATAATAGATTCATAGAAAGCAAGATTAAAAGTGTATTCGGTGATAAAGCATTGCCTAAAACACACAGACAATATTTCATGCTACAAGGTTTTCTCGACCACTTGGTCCCACTTATACACAGTCTGTGTTCTGTTACTTGTTGGTGTATTTATTAGTTACAAATACTCAGCACTGGTGAATCTATTCCATGCTCTTGGTCATCATTCCTTATATGTTGTTTGAATCCCTGGTCACATTTGATTAATTTTAACTTACTTTCTTTTAGAATTAACCCTGCAAATCTATTCTCTATAGAGTCTCAGATCTATAAAGATCTTTTAAAAATAGAATTTGTCCATTTCATTTCATTGTTTCAAAATCTTTCAGTGGCTCCATATTGCCCATATGGCACTCAAAACCTTGGTCACCAGTGTCTTCCTTTTCTCTCACTGTCAGCTACAATGAGACATTCACAGTGATATAAACACACACTGCCACTTCCCAGTACTGTTTTTCATGCCCAATGCCAACATTATTTCTTATTGATCTAGAAACCATCAATTTAACCATCCAAACCTTGATTTTTTTTCTCCTCTAAGAACTCCCCTCCAGCAGAGATGTTATTTTCCCATGTCTAAAATGTATTAAATACATACCTGTTTAATACTGTATTAAAAATACATTTGATGTGCCTGTTTCATGCCAGAGACTGTGAGCTTCTTAAGGGTTAGGGACTCTAGTCTCTCACAGTTCCTTATATATCAAATATAAGAAAGGCTTCAACAGATGTTGGTGAGCTAAATGATTATTTATTATAAAATTGTATAAGTTAATATATGCGAAGCCTTTAATGATGGCCCAACCCCTAACAGGTTATAATAGCTCTTTGTAGTATTTACTGTTGCTATTTTTCCCTGCATAATTTCTTGCTGATTGATTTTATCATCCAAGTAGATCAAAGGAAAGAACGATGTCGTCACATTCATTCATAAAACCTATTCTAAGTGCTTAGTCAAGTTCTTCCCATATTCACCAAGCATTTGTGATCTCCACAGTTATTTTCTTCTAATCATGTGGAGTGGAGCCCTCTGAGTACATTCTGATACCCCTCTGTAGCATGAGTATATTTCCTTTCTTTTCCTTACCAATCCTTATGATTTCTCTGGCTTTTTCAATGGTGTCTTCCATTTCTCTTGAATCTCAGATATTCTTTGCAGTATTAATCTTTACTGCAAAATATCACCACTTGTTTTTGTTATGGATTTATTTTTGCAGATTTCACCCAAATAAAATGGAACACCATACTTCTGCCTGAACGTGGTAGTTTGTTTTTCTTCTGTGAGGTTGAACATTTATTGATGAATCCATATTGTACTGACAGCAACTTCTTCAATAATTTCATGGGTTGAGTAGCACTTGGTAATAGTGCATGCACATGGGCAGGGAGAACTATGCAAATATCAATAATAATTATGCTCGGTGTATGCAAATTCCACCAGGTATTTTCAGAAATTAATCTTCCAAATTACTTTTGCACAATTCAGGAAAATTGAAATGTGTATTTAAATAACTGTAGAAAATTTTCAAGCAATCTCCTCTCATTTAAATCATCCAGTTAAGGTGCTATTACAAACAAAAGGATTGTAGATATGTCAGACCCGGCAACCATACTGTCAAAACAGAATTATATAGATCATGAGAGTTATGCTTTGTTTACAGACAATTTGCCAGGGATGACATTGTTTGGATTATTTTGTTTGGTTTAACAATTTATTACTAATATTCCTCAAAAGTCATTGCTAAAAAGAAGCATTACTGTTTCACTTGTTTTTGTACTCATTTATCTATTCTTCATGTGTGAAAATCTCCATTTATCAGCCCATCAACCCATCAAGTGCATGTTTATTAACACATCATTGACCAGAGACATATTACCACCACAAGCATTAGTTTCTGCAAAAATCCCCCCATCATTCATGGGTTAAGCATGGCTGTGTGTCGGGATGATGAGCTAGACTAAATTAGAGGAACAGAGAAACTTTTTGACTTGGGTCTCCAGCCTAACGTGGGCCACAAATTTATTGGTTTGAGGTCCTTAAATTTCCTCCTTGAGTTTAAAATCAACTGTAACTTTTTAAGAAACCTAGCTTTTAGGAGTGGGGGTGGACAATAACTATTGCTTTGAAAGTGTTCATTGCTCAGTTGTGTCTGACTCTTTGCAACCCCATGGACTGTAGCTTGCCAGGCTCCTCTATGAAATTCTTCAGACAAGAATACTACAGTGAGTAGCCATTCCCTTCTCCAGAGGATCTTCTCAACCCAGGGATCAAACCATGGGTCTCCTGCCTTGCGGGCAGATTCTTTACCATCTGAGCCACCAAGGAAACCCAATTAGTACATACAAAGATAAAAGACTTTAGTGTCTTCTTTTGCTCTCCTGCAGTTTTAAGCAATCAAATTATGACCAGAGATTTAAATGCTAAATGTGACCCTAGATTTCTGTCTTCCTTGGAGAGTTGAAACAAGGTTCTCAGGAAATAGCACTGGACTAGTGGGTAAAGCATAGAAAGATATGCTGCCCACAGGATGCTGCCATCTCCTATACCTGAGGGACAAAGAATGATAAGCCTGTGATCTTAACCCCTGTGGTTTCAGAGCACTGTAACCACAAACCAGGGACATTTTTGATGAGCGAGGGTTCTACTTTCAGGGATTATTAAGATGCTTCCAGGAGGTTCTGAAAATGGGTTGTGGAAATGGGTTTTACAAATAAGGTGGTGAAGACAGCTTTGAAAGAAGGATGTTCTAGAGCTTTTCACCAGGTCTTAATGATCCACCTCATCTGTAAGATGGGGCTGGTGACACCAACCTCAAAGATTTGGGGGAGGATTTAGCTTTTGTTTGCCAGAGTGTTTATTAAGTTATATTAAACAGAAATCCTAGTAGAAGAGATGGCCTAGGGCAAAGAAGGCCCAGAAGGAGGAAGAAAGACATATTTGAAGACTGGTGATGAGGCCAGTCTGCCTAAACTTGGGGTTCTTCTATAGAAAATGATAAGTGGTAACCACTAATTTGCTGTTTGTCTATTTGGTGACCTTGAATTTGTGACTTCAGTCAGTTCAGTTGAGTTGCTGAGTCAGGTCCGACTCTTTGCAACCCCATGGACTGCAGCACACCAGGCTTCCTTGTCCCTCACCAAACCCCAGAACCTGCTCAAACTCATGTCCATCAAGTCAGTAATGCCATCCTACCGTCTCATCCTATGTTTGTGAATTTGTGACTTAGGCAATTACAATCCAAACAGCCATCTTTAAAATGAGTCAAGAAAATATGCTGCCCCCAGAGGTGGAAGGGAAGATGCAGAAATGTCTGCTAGGAAGGTCTTCATGGTTCTTTGCTGACTGATGTTCTCTATTCATCTGACTGTTTCTTACCAGTTTTCTTCCCAGGGATGACTTCCTGGTAGAGATACACATCTCTTTGGCCACATGTCCTAAGTCAGCTAAATTATTCTTCATAATGAACACACTTGTGATCTAGAACATGAGTTCAAAATATCCTCATTGTTTCTATTGTGATGTAATAAACCAGTATAGCATTCTAGTTTTGTTTTTTTAAAGAAACATTGAAACTATTCCTTCAAATAAATTGGTAATATTATCATTATTGACTCACTTGTTGTTGCTGTTCAGTCGCTCAGTTGTGTCTGACTCTTTGCAACCCCGTGGAGTGCAGCACGCTAGGCTTCCCTATCCGTCACTATCTCCCAGAGTCTGCTCAAACTTATGTCCATTAAGTTGATGATGCCATCTAACCATCTCATTCTCTGTTGCCCTCTTCTCCTTCTTCCCTCAATCTGGATGAGTTGTCATTCCCTCCTCCAGGGGACCTTCCTAACCCGGGAATCAAACCTGTGTCTCTTATGTCTCCTGCATTGGCAGATAGGTTCTTAACCTCTAGCAGCATCTGGGGAGCCACTTGGTGGAAACAGTTCCTATCCTAGTCGGTAATAACTAGGTTCTCAGATCAGACAATCTATTGCTGTGTTTTCCTCCATTTTCAAGTGCAGGTTAGCATTTCTTCCCTGGTCTTCCATGATACATCTGTGACCTTACAAATGGCATACTGATGACAGGAGTCAAAGCTGGTAGAATCGTAGAGACTTATAAGAGGCACAGAAAGACAGGGCGGTATCTTTCTCATCTTTCAATTATTCACTCAACAATCATCTTTTTAAACTCATTCAACAATGACTAAGTACCTGCTTGGTGGCTGGCACTGTGTAGGACCCAAAAGAAAGCTCCAAGAGATATCATCTGTACCTTCAAGGAACAGTTGTGGGGAGGATGGTTAATAATACTCATAGCCAGTGGTTTAATGAAGATATTCAAGTGTCCAGAAGCTTTGGGGAGGGAATGACCAACTCAGCCTGGGAGAGCTGGGAAATCCTCATAGGAGGTGATGTTACACTGAACTACAAAGAGGAGAAAGGAAAGAGATGAAGTAATTCCAAGCAGAGGGAATTACTACTTCAGAGGAAGATCAGGCCATAGAAAGGTATACAGCTCTAACGGGTTCAGAGAAGGGAAATATACCATTTTATAAAGGGGATAAAAGAGACTCTTCAAGGAGGAAGCAGTATTTAAAATGGGCCGTGGCATTTCAGAAGGCATGGAGGGGTGCCACTGAGGGCATTTCAGATGGAGGGAATAGCGTGAACAATGGTGTGGAGGTGGGAAATTTCAAGAGGGCTTTTGGGAACATGGACGGCTCAGGTATGCTTAGAAAGTAGGCTGGTGTAGTTAAGACTGGAAAGGTCAGGTGCAATTGGATGGTGGAGGACACCCAATGTCAATGAGAGGGCTCGGGACCTAATCCTATTACATGGTAGGAGTCACCAACATTTTAATTTGGGGAAATGCAAGTCCACTCAGTTTAATCCTACCAATATTTTATAAGCCTTTGCTCTGACCCAGATACTGTGATAGAATCTAAGGACACAACATGAATCGGGCATGTTTCCTGACCTCTTGAATCTCTCAGTAAACTGTATCCGTGTATGTCTACACCTACTCTTACACTTGTGACTATACCTCCATCCACGTCTCCATCCCTCTCAGTCAGCCTCTGTATCCAGATCTATAGCTATGGAGAGATTAACCCGAATAGTGATGTGTGGGATGCTTTGAAGCAGAAGAGGTGAGATGGGGGTGGCAAGTAAGTATTAGACATTCAAGTGAGAAGGCCCTACACCAATCCAGCTGGGAAGGTGTGAACAAGAAGATCTTGCAATGTAGCAAGATCTCTGTCTTTGAAACCCAAGGAATTTGGATCTGAATCAAGGCTCTGCAGTGAACTCTCACTCAGAATTTCTTCAAGTAATTCCCTCAGCCTTATTCCCCTCAACTGTAAAGCAGGATAATTATATTTCTCTTTGAGGATGGATGAGGAGATTAGAGATGATGCACGTGGCCCTGGCTGGCATCAGGGGTTTGCAATGTTGGAGCATCACTCTTGTTCGGAAAGAAGTGGATATGTTAGCCCAGGAAGAAAGGTAGCTTTGGTGGCTTCAGCAGGGAATAAGGATGTGGGTTTGATTCAGTCCAACCTTGGACCTCTCTGTTCACCTTCCCAGGTAAGGGGCACAGATGTTCTTTGCTTGGCTGGCAGGGCCAGGCTCAATTTGGGAGGCCCTTTCATGGGCTGTGCTTCCCATGTCACCAGTGAACCTGCTGCCTCGGAGCCTCTGCACGGCTCTGGCAGGGAATGGGGCTGCAGCCGCAACTGGGCCAGGTCGCTCCATCTCCAGCAAACATTTACAATGGCTCCGTGCCTGTTGCTCCTGCTCTGACACACAGGAAGCTGAGAGCCGGGCCAGTGAGTGGCAGCCAAGCAGATGCTGCCAACATGGCAGACAGCAGCCAGGGGAGGCCCTGAGCAGGAGTGAGGGTTGCTTCTGACTGCGGGGAATCTCCTCTGCAGTCAGCCTCACAGCTGCGGCTGCAGCCTCTCCCAGGACCTCAACTGAAGTCTTGAAGCAGCAGGACTGTCTCTCGGGCCGTGGCTCTTCCTGGCTGATATCAGGTGGCTTCCAGAGGTGACAGTGCCACCGTGAGCCAGGGGAAGCTGGGGTGGAGGGTGGGAACAGGGTGGGCTGATTCCAAAGGCAGATTGTGCTGGGGGTTCCTGTGCATCCAGGACTGAGACTCACTTCTGTGATCATTAGCATTTGTTAGCAGTTGAGTGCTATGGAAGTTGAAGTGTCCAGCTCTTTAGAGGTGGAAAGGAGAGAGGAAGGAAGGAAAGGGGTAGGGGGAGAAGGAGGGAGGGAGAGAGAGGAAGAAAGAAAAGGAAATCCCTTTTCGACAGTATAAAATCTCCCACCACAGAAAATGCTAAGGTAACATCAGGATCTCACTGAATGTTAAGTTGAAAAAAGATGGGCGGTAGTTCAATATGCAGTTATTTTCACCACTGATACATGAGATACAAATAACCTCAAAAGCAGAGATAAATAATAAAAGTAAAATGATCAGAAGTAAGGAATTTTAAGTGCTTACTATCTCTGTTCTTAATTTCAGTATAATTTTATATGATTTAATTTTTAAGAATGGCTCAGTTTAACAACTGGCTCACAAAATTCCTGACTTTTCAGAGCTTCTCTGTTTTACCTCCTCTGGAGAATAATTCTCCAGTCTTTTCATTTCATACTTGAAGAAAATTTGCCTGGCTGGTACATTGTAGAGGATCTGAGGATCTGATTTTTAATTAATGAGGTGAAATTCACATAGCATAACATGAACCATTTTAATTCAGTGGTGTTTAGTACATCCACAAGCTTGTGCAACCACCACCTTCAACTAGTTCCAAAACATTTCAACCATGCCAAAATAAAACTTTCATATTTGTTTCCTAGGGCTGCCAAGTATTAAGAGTCTGGGTGGCTTAAACAACAGAAATTCACTTTCTCTTGGTTCTGGAGGTTGGAACGCTGAGATCTAGGTGTCAGAAGGATTGGTTACTGCTGAAGGCTCTAAGGGAAGGGTCTGCTACAGGCCTGGCTCCTTAGTGTGTAGATAGATGACCATCTTCTCCCTGTGTCTTCATGTGGTCCTTCCATCCATATGTATCTGTGTTAAAATTTCCTCCTCCCATAAATATACCAGGCATATTGGTTAGGGCCCACCTTAAAAGCCTCGCTTTAACTTGATAAACTCTTTATAGACCCTCTCTCAAATCTGGTTACATTCTGCAGAACAGGAGGTTTGGACCTCAATATATGAATTTGAAGGGGGCAGTCACGATTCAGCCCATTACAACGCTATGTCTTCTGTACTCCATACCCAAGCTCTGATAACCAATAATCTGTGTTCTGTCTCTACAAGCTTAACCTATTCTGAATATTTCATGTACATGAAATCATATAATACGTGACCTTTTGTGTCTGGCTTCTCTCACTCAGTGTAATGTTCTCATTTCTATGGGAGTGTGCAGCTCACAGGAATATCATTACTCATATGTGTTGTGGTCGAAAAAAAATGAGAACCAGTGGTCTAAAAAGCTACCAAGAACAACTGCTCCAGAGTTAAGTGATTCTCTTGGGGGCCACAAAACTGACCAATATTTGGCAGAAAATCTTGCCCCCTCTTGCCTGGAAAATCCCATGGGTGGAGGAGCCTGGTGGGCTGCAGTCCATGGGGTCGCTAAGAGCCAGACATGACTGAGCGACTTCACTTTCACTTTTCACTTTCATACATTGGAGAAGAAAATGGCAACCCACTCCAGTGTTCTTGCCCAGAGAATTCCCAGGGATGGGGGAGCCTGGTGGGCTGCCATCTATGGGGTTGCAGATTCGGACACGACTGAAGCGACTTGGCAGCAGTAGCAACAGCAAGAAGACTAGTCAAGAGATCACTGAAATAGTTGAGGCAAGATGGTTTTAAGCCATGGACTGGTGCAAATGAAGAGAAGTTTTATCAAACGATCAGAAAATGTAAATCACTCCCTGAAGCTTCAGTTCAGTTCATTTCAGTAGCTCAGTCGTGTCTGACTCTTGGCGACTCCATGAATCGCAGCATGCCAGGCCTCCCTGTTCATCACCATCTCCTGGAGTTCACTCAGACTCANGGGGGGGGGAGCTCATCACCACTCTCCCTGACCCAGGCTGCTCATCCATTGTTGGACAGCCATTAGAAAACCCTGGTTCCTGTGATTTCTACTCACTGGTCTCACCTCTGTCTTCATTAAGAATAGGGTTCATGTGATAACGACAATTGCCTGGACCCAGGTGGAGTACAACTAGGAGGCTCTTGATATATCCATGCATTTGTTGGATAAATGGCTTATTTAATTCTCTCAATAACCTGTGAGTTCAGTACTCTTATTCCTATTTTAAAGTGAGGAAATGGAGGCACAGAGATGTAGAGTCACTCCCTTGGTGTCACAGAGCATTTAGTAAGTAGGATGGGGTTTGAACACATATCTCTGTGACTCCCGGATTTTGCTCTTATCCACTGTACTGTGTTGGAATAAAAGTAATAGAAACAATGATAACATTCAGCTTGGATGGGGCCTTTGCTAGATGCGTGTTCTAAGTGTTTTGCACGAATTCACTTTTTTAGTCCTTCCACAGTCCTACAAGGGAGGTACCCTCACCCCCATTGTATTAATGAACACACAGAGGCATCCTTGCCCAAGGTTACCTCGATGAGTGGCAGATTCTGTCCCAGGCACAGCCTGGCTCTATCTGTGCCCTTGAGCTCATCTCTGGGCTGCCCTCTCCCATCCTTCCCATAGAACAACTGTGCCTTTTCTAGGCTCTGAGTTTGCAGTTCCTCTGGGATGGAGTTCCCGGCCTCCCTCCATCCTGCCATCCCTAGGGGGTTTTCTGGGGAGGGGGGGCTCGGGTGCCCCTGGAGCTGTAGCACCCAAAGCCACCCGCAGTGCTCCTGGGGACCTGTGCAGTGGACAGCTTGGAGGGATGACCCCGCCAGGTTCTGGGTGCTCTGCATCTTCACAGCTTGAGGGTCATTGCATCGTGGATGTTGCAACCAGCATCAGATAATCAGTCTCAACCCTACCACTTCCTAGCTCTGCCCACTGACCTGGGCACTTTCCCACTCTGATCCTCTAATATGACGTACAGTATCAGGAAGCATCATTTAGGTGGCAATATCACCAAGTGTTGCTAATGTGGCTTATCTGGGAGGTACTTCCCCCACCATTGTCTCATTCTGACCTAAGGGATGAGCTTTGGTGGCAGATGGCTCTGGGTGGCCAGCTGTCGCTCCCTAGGCTGTGCGGCCCTGGGCAGGTCCCTTCCCCTCTCTGACCCTCACCCCCAGGTTATTGTGAGAGGGAGCGAGGTCCCACGGTGTGGCGCTCAGGGCAGCGCCTGAACAGTCACCACCGCATTACGTCATCTGCTGCGTCTGGAGGCCTGCGGGTCTTTTCCAAACGAGCTCTTCTCAAGTTAGGTGGTCCCTCCTGACCTTGAACCCAGGGGTAGATCTTGTGACATGTTTCATTCACTCTGTTGAAATTTCAAAATATATCTTGTTTCTTTATCACGCAGAGANATGACAGAGGATGAGATGGTTGGATGGCATCACTGACTTGATGGACAGGAGTTTGAGCAAGCTCCAGGAGTTGATGATGGACAGGGAAGCCTGGCATGGTAGTCAATGGGGTTGCAAAGAGTTGGACAATACGACTGAGTGACTGACCTGATTGTTCACTGAGTATTTGCCCATTAACAAAGCTGACTTTGTTTTAGCTTTTCTTTTTGGTTTCTTTTTTGTCTTAATTTTCCTCTTAATTTCATCTGACTATCAACTTCTGTGTCTGTTTTGTATCAGGTTAAAGATGGTAGGGAGTAGAGATGGATTAGTTCCTCATAATTTTCAAGAGATTTCCCCAGTTGGCCAAAACCTTTTTCTACATTTTCCTTTTGGAGTTAGCTGGTCCTACTTTATTTCCATTAGAAATTAAAGATTTATTTTGGAATCCAAGAACTTTAGAGTAGACCAAGAGTTGTGTAAATACAAGGACTTAACTTCAAAAAAGGAAACTTTGTTATCAAGGATACTCCTCATAATACTGAGTCTCATAGTACTTACTGGCTCTAGGTCATAGGGATCTGTTGAGGTTATTTTG
>SJYV01009741.1:0-11867 GCA_006410875.1 Neotragus pygmaeus | reverse complement strand
GGGAGAGTAAGGCCTCTTTCCTGGAGGTAACAGAAACACAAATGTGTGGAACAGATTCGAGTGGGCAGCACTGTCACCACACTGCTTGCGTCTCCTTCTACTACAGAAAAAACACCAGTACCCTTCCCCGCAAGTATCATCGAATCATCAGGATACTTTTGATCCTGGAAATTACAATCTGGTGGATTATTTGGCTTCCACTTTGGCTCTGTTTATCAAAATATATTATAGGAAAGGAATAAAAGCTGACATTTTGAATGAACCACTTAGTCAATTACCTCTCCAAATCAAAAGCACTTAATAGTTTCTTTAATAATAGTCCAATAAACAAACTGATACTGAATTTATTATATGATTTCTTCTTTTATCATGTTTTATATTATAGAAGTATACATTATTATTCCTTTTATTACATTAATTTCATGTGAGTTTGCATGAAATGGACTACACTGGCATACATTAGCATATATTCTATCTGATTTGCAATCTAAAATAGTACCCTTTCTGAACAATCATCAGATAACAATGTATGTAAATTTTGCATACCACTGAATTCTGTCCTAATAATTTTTGGCCTGAACATGTTAGACTCTCAAATAGGACGTGTTGTACTTTACAAATCTCATATCAGTTATCTTGCCATAGGAGGGAGCAGAAGAAGGCGTACTTGATTATGGGGACCAACATACTCACTTAATAGGGCATAGGACAAGGGTTTGGCTGCTGATACAGGCTGTCAGGTTTGAAAATAATGCCAAAAAAGCCAATACATTGAGATGTAGTTGAGATAATCCTCCATATCAGGAGGTACGATACTGATACAAAACCCCAAGGAAATGTAGGAAGAATGTGGATCTCAGGAGGTTCAATTCTAAAGTTAGTTGAGATGCTGGAGAACCCTTTGTCACGCGGGAAATATAGGGGAGCAAGCTGGCAGGATGTAGGCAGTCCCAGGCTGCTGTTGCCCCAGGGCTTCTTTCATAAAGAGGAGCAATGCAAAAGGAGATGTAAGGAGAGAACTGTAGCGAAGCCTCTATACAAAGGCCTCGGGCTCAGTCCCTGGATTCCAAGTCTGGCTGGCAGCAGAGGAGGCACAGAATGATCAGGCCCCCAGACAGAGGATCTGGGAATATGTTTTGTCTCCACCTTTCTCTGGCCAGGGTATGCTAGCAGGGCCTGTCGGTGATTTTAGAGCTGATGACTGAGACCCAAAACAGAGAAAAGCAGGGAGACTGACACATGAGCCACACAAAGGTTTGGGTTCTTCCTTGATCACAGTGATGGTTACAGTACAGCTCTAATGTTCAGTCTTGTTCTAGTGATCGTAATTACTGCAAAAACCACTATGTTACACTGAAGTTATCAACATAAAATGACATGTTTTTCTATGGTATTTAAGATGGGGTACCAGATATGATATTTTAAGAGAACAGCAGAAGAAAATAAGATTAATTTAAAGTTAATCTTTTAAAGATTCAACTGAACTGAAACCCTCAGAATAGTAAAGCAGAGAGGTACAGATAAAGATCCAGAAACCCACCCTCCATGACATTCCCAACCACAGTCATTTGAACTACATATAAACCCCACTAAACACCACCTTACAACACAGCACGTTCCATTTCTTACAATTTCAATTATTAAAATATTTTCCTTTATTGAAGGGAAATCTACCTCCTTGTAAATCAGGATAGTTTACAAGGCATTGCTTTCCTTCCTTGGGTCAAATAGTGCAAATATATCAGGTTATAGGTTTATCTGATTTACCTACTGTAATTTTAAGGTTTACCACAGTACTGTTTTAACAGTGAGTATTTTGTGTATGCTTTAAATGTGCTCTTAAAAAAATATTGTCTTCAAATTCTACATGTAAAATAATGACAAAAGAGTGTTTTATTTTATAGATTTATCAAGCCAACTCTTGCTCCAAAGCTAGAACAGTTTTAATAGAGCATAATACTGGAACCAATCAGATGTTACAGCTATATTTCTAAACTCAATCTAGCTATTTGAAAATTTAATTCTGTACAAATAAACCACATATTTAATACAAAAGCCTTTTCCCTAGTGAAAACATTTACATGTTTGGAGTGTGTATTTTGAAGAAGAGTCACTATGTTTTGTTGTTCAGCCGCTAAGTCATGTCTGACTCTTTGTAACTCCATGGACTGCAGCACGCCCCAGTCCTCTGTCCTCCACTATCTCTCGGAGTTTGCTCAAATTTATATCCATTGAGTCAGTGAAACTATCCAACCATCTCATCCTCTGCCACTCCCTTCTACTTTTGCCTTCAATTTTTCTCTGCATCAGGGTCTTTCCCAATGAGTCAGCTCTTTTGCCTCAGGTGTCCAAAGTACTGGAGCTTCAGCTTCAGCATCAGTCCTTCCAGTGAATATTCAGGGGTTGATTTCCTTCAGGATTGACTGGTTTAATCTCCTTGCTGTCCAAGGGACTCTCAAGAGTATTTTCCAGCACCGCAGTTCAAAAGCTTCACTTCTTCAGCACTCAGCCTTCTTTATGGTCCAACTCTCACATCCATACATGACTACTGGAAAAACCNACTGGTTTAATCTCCTTGCTGTCCAAGGGACTCTCAAGAGTATTTTCCAGCACCGCAGTTCAAAAGCTTCACTTCTTCAGCACTCAGCCTTCTTTATGGTCCAACTCTCACATCCATACATGACTACTGGAAAAACCATAACTTTGACTAGATGGACCTTCCAGATGTTTTTTATAGAACTCACTTGCTTTCTCCATGATCCAGCAAATGTTGGCAATTTGATCTCTGGTTCCTCTGCTTTTTCTAAATCCAGTTTGTACATCTGGAAGTTCTCAGTTCACGGACTGCTGAAGCCTAGCTTGAAGGACTTTGAGCATAACCTTACTAACATGTAAAATGAGGACAACTGTCCAATAGTTTGAACATTCTTTGGCATTGCCTTTCTTTGGGATTGGAATGAAAACTGACCTTGTCCAGTAGCTNTGCTGAAGCCTAGCTTGAAGGACTTTGAGCATAACCTTACTAACATGTAAAATGAGGACAACTGTCCAATAGTTTGAACATTCTTTGGCATTGCCTTTCTTTGGGATTGGAATGAAAACTGACCTTGTCCAGTAGCTACTGCTGAGTTTTCCAAATTTGCTGACATATTGAGTGCAGCACTTTAACAGCATCATCTTTTAGGATTTGAAATAACTCAGCTGAAATTCCATCACCTCCACTAGCTTTGTTCATAGTAGTGCTTCCTAAGGTCCATCTGACCTCACATTCCAGGATGTCCAGCTCTAGGTGAGTGACCATATCATCGTGGTTATCTGGGTCATTAAGAACTTTCTTGTATAGTTCTTCTGTGTATTCTTGCCACCTCTTAATCTCTCTGCTTCTGTTAAGTCCTTACTATTTCTGTCCTTCGTCATGCCCGTCTGGGCATGAAATGTTCCCTTGAGATCTCCAATTTTCTTGACGATATCTCTAGTCTTCCCCATCCTACTGTTTTCCTCTATTTCCTCTATTTTACAAGGCCTTCTTATCTCTCCTTGCTCTTCTCTAGAACTCTGCATTCAGATGGGTATATCATTCCCTTTCTCCCTTGCTTTTCACTTATATTCTTTCCTCAGCTATTTGTAAAGCCTCCTCAAACAACCACTTCAGCTTCTTGAATGTCTTTTTCGTTAGGATGGTTTCGGTCACTGCCTTGGGTACAGTATTACAAACTTCCGTCCATAGTTCTTCAAGCACTGTGTCTACCAGCTCTAATCCCCTGAATATATTTGTTACTTCCACTATATAATCATAAGGGATTTGATTTAGGTCAAAGCTGAATGGTGGTTTTCCCTACTTTCTTGTGTTTAAGCATGAATTTTGCAACAAGGAGCTCATGATCTGAGCCACAGTCAGCTCCAGGTCATGTTTTCACTAACTGAATAGAGCTTCTCCATCTTTGGCTGCAAGGTACATAGGCAGTATGATTTCATCACCATCTGGTGATGTCCATATGTAGAGTCATCTTTTGAGTTATTGGAAATGCTATAACTAACATGTTCTCTTGACAAAACTCTGTTAGGTTTTGCCCTGTTTCATTTTGTACTTCAAGGCCAAACTTGTCTGTTATTCTGGGTATCTTTTGACTTCCTACTTTTGCATTTCGGTCCCCTGTGATGAAAAGGACGTCTTTTGGGGGTGCTAGTTCTAGAAGGTGTGATAGGTTTTCATAGAACAAGTCAACTTCAGCTTCTTTGGCATCAGTGGTTGGGGCATAGACTTGGATTACTATGATACTGAATGGTTTGCCTTGGAAATGAACCAAGATCATTCTGTCATTTTTGAGGTTGCACCCAAGTATTATATTTTGGACTCTTTTGTTGACTATCGTGCTAAATAAGTAGTCTATATGCTTAAAATCAATTTTAAGCCACTATGTAAATACCTACAGATATAAATAAACAACATCAAAGTGTATTAAGTATACTCCAACAAATAAAAGTGAATGTCCTTGTATCTTCTCCTCCCACCTCAGAGCAGAGCATTTCTATCCAGCTACTATCGTGACCACAACGTGGAACTCTCCAAGCTGCTGCACAGACTGGGGCAGCCTCTGCCATCCTGGCTGAGGCAGGAGCTGCAGAAAGTGAGATAGCACTGTGAGAAAGCTCGAGAATGCATCTCCGTGGAATGCTCGCCTCTCCCAGAGCTTCCAGGAGCTACCAAAAAGGTGGTTTAAAAATATACCTCTTCAAATGAGAATAGAAAAACAAAGTTCTTTCCATGTGCTGGCACGTGGATGATTAGAAACAAAACTAAACTAAAAGTATTTGTTACAAGCCTTGAGGCCTATGGCCTTTCTCTTAACCCATATCTGAGCCTGTGGGGTTATTGGAGACTACTGTGCACTCATGTGTTAATCAATAGCAACCAATATAAATATCAAATACCAATGCAGAACTGTTCCATTTCGTAGTAATATTTACACTTTTATATATCAACTAAGATTATGTCTCTGTAGACTTTTAGGCTGCTGTTTGCCTGTAGAATGTTTTCTTATTCTTTGATTCTATAAAGTGTCCTACAAAACAAAAAGTAAACATCACAATGTAGCATAAAGCACTAGAGGCCTAATGCCCGTGAAAACTGCTTGCAAAAATATAAATCCACTGAAGTATTTAGAAAGAATTATAATTTACAATTTGTCCTAGATCAGAGAATGGTAAAGTTATATCTGAGCTTTATCTGCATTAAAAAAAAAAAAGATAAGTATTATAGAAGGAAAAAAGTGATTTTTCATCCACATAGTCTAGTGCATTTCTATAAAAGTTTCCAATGTTTCTATCATTACATAATTATTATTCTGAAAGGTATGTTGTACCAGCTATTGGATGGGAAATAGAAACACACTGAGTATACCAAAACAGTAAGAAGCAATATAAAGTGTACTGACTAAATCCTCTAAACGCAAGAAATTGTAGGGGTCTGAAGATATCTGATTGACGACTTATGTCCCTTTGCTGTGAGCTGCAGATCAACTCCAGTTCTCACTGGTTCTACAGAAATGTTTGCTCAGAATCTGAGGTCTATGTCATCTCCAGAAACAGAGACTTTTTAATGTAAACAACTTTTTCTTAATGCTCCCAAGCATTAAACCTATTAAAAACCTATTAACTGAAATCTTAGGACAGTTTCTCCAGATGATATGTTGGGTTATTTACGTTTAAATACAGAAAAATTACATTTTTTCAGATAATTCAAAATGAAATTGTATAATGCAGAGATCTGTGACAAAAAACAAATGTATGATTTTTAATCTCAGATTTGCAATGGTACAAGGCAGAAAAAGATAATCAAAGCCAAGTGCCATTTTTTTAGAACATTTTGTACATCACTTTCATGAAAGACAGTAGAACACAGTTAATTTTATGGGTTAGCTACTAAATTAAATGGAGGAAGTACCAAGATGAGCCAGGCATGATTCTTAAAATATATTTTACACTTAAATTTTTAATGATTATATGATTAATAAAGTATTCAAAAAAAGAAAAGAATGTCATGCTGATTTTCCTGTACTTATATTTACTTAGTTTTTAAATATACTATACACATAAGAAATTTAAGTAGTAAATAAATTCCTTGCTATGACTTTATAAGCTTTTATGAATGTAATCAAAAGTATGATTTAAAAAAATTATGCCCAAATAGTTTCATTATAATATGAAACTATTATGGCCATTATAATGACCATTATAATATGTGAAATTGAACTCTATCAACTATTCACTAATTAGAAAACAAATTTTGAGATACTTTCACTAACTATTCATTTCTAAAATTGTATTATAAAAATTAAATGTTTTAAAGTTTTGTATACCCAAATGATAAGCCAATTTTTAAACAAACAAGCTATTAGCAGAAAGAATTAGACAAAGAACCAGATTTTAAGATCCCTGACAGTAAAAGCAGTATCAAAGTCATTTGGACAAAGATGATAAAGTCAGTCTTCATGCTTACCGCTACCGTTTTGAACAGCACATGCCTAACATACTAGAAGATGAATACAGCCTTTAATCTTCACTATTTTAAGAAAATTAGCTTAAGAGGGTCAAACATAGTGAGAACAGGCCCCAGGAGTTATATATGGTATTGTGTTTTCATTTTGACAACATTTTTACTGATTAAAAAAAAAAAGGAAAGGGAAAGAAAAACAATGCATTTGCGCTCCAAGGATGAGATGTGCATTTAAACTTCTAAACAAAGCTCCTAATGGTGTAATTCTGTCTGGATAAACTGAGTCAACTAAATAGCTTACCCTTTAAGAAATGTCAAAAACACACTGGATGCTTGTGGGATGAAAGGAGAAAGTTACTCATTCATAATATAGATATTATGCTACCTAGAGCAGCAAACCTTTGAAAGGAATTTTGATCACTCAGTGTATCTGGAAGACAACTCAAATTCTAGGGGACACGCACACATACTACGTTGGATACTCCGGGTGGTTGTTATGTTCTTCTGAAAGTAACATAAATACACATGGGGAAAGAAACAGATAATGTGATTTCAAACTAGCTTTGTATGGCATTCTGTTTTCATTGCTTAAAATATGAAACTTCCTCAGGAAGAAATGAAATGGTTATTTCAGTGTTTATAGCTATAATATTCTTGTCATTCACATTGAATGAAAATTAATGGAAACTTTTTTTTTCTGAGTTTTTTAAAATAAAAAAACTGGATATAATTCTGATAGTAGCATGGTACCTCATATGTACAACAATAAACTGTGATAAGAAAAGAGTTTGAGCCTGGTGATTTTAGGTGACAAGACGGCATTTGTTTGATAGTTGGTGTTTGCCTGTGACCAAGTGGGAGGTGGTCATAGAACATAGATACCACTAATACAATTCAAAACGGAAAGATGCATGGAAAACTTCCCAGGAAGACATGAGTTTTCTTTTTAATGATATAACCTTAAACAGATCCTCTAATCAATATTAGTTAGTTTTTGTTTAGTTCTAGTAGATATAAAACATTTCCTAGGGTCACTCATGAGACCAGAAAAGTGAGAAGGGCACATAACTGATACTTAACGGACTTGAAAACCTGAAGTATTAGCATCCCTTACTCCTAGTGCTCTGCTTTGCTCCCTACAAATCAGCTGCTTTCTTTAGAGCTTTATATGGAGGATCCCAGGGATAGGGGAGCCTGATGGGAGAGCTGGACACGACTGAAGCGACTTAGCAGCAGCAGTAGCAGCTAGTCTCTCTCTCCTTAAAAATCTAGCAAAACAGACCGTCTCTGCCAAAAAAAAAAGGAGGGGGTCAGGAGAGTTAGACATTTATCTACATTTTCCACAGAACTTTCTTTTCTCTATTCCAGTCCCTTTCTTTTCTAAACATCAGGCTTTCCCATGTTGCAACCCACCCTGTCATCATACACCAGTTGATTCTTCATAGGATTATCTCCCAGACACACAGTTCTCCAGTCTAGGATACATCTGACCCCCAATTTTCTATGTGTGCCATCCTATATTCTATTTACTCTGAGACCAGCTGGTGAGTGGTTAATAAACCAACCCCATCAATGTTAGTGGCTTATAATGACTTACAATATTTTACTTTCAAGAGATAGCAGCACTGCATTTTCCAGGAGATATGCTTAAGGCTCACAGATGAGGAGGCACTGAACAGTTCAAATAGTTCAGAAGGAAGGGATTTCTCTATTTTCAAATTACTCTCTAAGGCTGAGTTCTATTCTGCCAAAACTGACACAGCGTGGTTACCAGCTACAGCATGGGTACTGCCTTCATCCTGCCCACCCGACCCCACGCACACACACACCCTTCCCCAAACAGTTAGGAGTCATGGAAAGAGCAATGAATCCCTGCGGTGGATAATCCTTGAGAAACTATTTGTGTTGGCTTGACATGTTTAACTTCTTTTCACTTGACCTAAAAGCAAACTAAACTTTATAAGGTCAAGCCATTAATTTATGCTTTGAGGATAAGAGCTAAAGACACAATGTGTCATTGATTCCATTCCCAGAAAAACCTAGAATTTACTTTGAGTATGCCTTTCACCTGTGGCCAACAGTAGCTAAGAGAATTTAAGGGCCATTTCTCCCCATCCAGTGCTACTACAAGTTCCTGCTATTTTATCCTTGATTTATTGTCTACACAGTTCTCTATATATTCAATTTCTTAACAAAATCACAAAAATGTATTCATTTATTTATTAGCAGGTGAAATTTATTCTTGCCCTCCACTTCCACCTTCTTCCTTTAATCCTGTACTTATCTTACTCATTGAGTTTCTATCATTTCTCAGTCTATTCCCAAAAGTTATAGACACAAAGATTAATAGATCACTAAAATTGGAACCTGCTATATTTTCACCATCTCCTTTTTATAAAAAGAAGAATCATGAATACTGTCAGTGTTTAAAAAAGACATCCACTAGCCAGATTCAGGTCAAATATTTTATTTGCCTATCAATTCCTTCCACAGAAGTCAAAGCAAATTCCACAAATTAAATACTCACAGTATAAAGTCTCCAAGATATTGCTAGGAAGAATGTATTTACCCACATTTTTTCACATAGAAAATAGAATTAAACTGAATGAAATGTGAAACATTTCCAAAGCACCCAGGATCTGTGACAAATCTCACATAAAACCGTCTATATCAAGCTGTTTCTTGGTTATGAGGGAATAAATTAGGTATAGGAAATGCCTGCTGTCTGCATTTCTGATGCCAAAACGCTTTTCTTCAAATCAATAAGTGAAATGGAAGGCAGATCTTGCTCTTAAATATTATGCATAATTTATACAGTTGGACCAGAAAGATTGGTCTTCTTTTTTCTATTTGGTAAATACTATTCTCAATCTGAATTTTTTAGTTTCAACCACTTTAACCAGAAATGCAAGCTCAAGATGCAATATACTCTTAGGGCTACAGTGTACTTTTTTAGAACTTAATTTATGTCTTTCAAAGTAAACAAAACTTTTTAAAGCCCACAAAACATATACTATCAAAAACAAACGGTCTGCTTTACAGACAGATAAATAAATTGACAAATTTAAAAGAAGTTAAAGATTCTAACTTTAAAAACAATAACAAGCTATGAAAATGTAATAATGACCAATTTTCATTCCCAGCTGGGATCAACTTGATGAAACCATGTTGCTTCTGTCCCCAATTAAGGATATCCTAAGTACAACTGGAATCGCAGACAGAATCGATTGGACTAATATAGATGTTGGCCCCGATATTGGTTCTTAACCAAAACAACACTGAGTAAGTTTTCCTGTAAGGCCTCAATTTCCCCATCCTTCAGTGGAAAAAGTCAAATGAGATCGTTGGTACCAGCTCCTTCCCTTGTTCCATTTTATCACCATATTTATCACCATATTTATTGTGACATGTGGCTCTCCGTGGCTCTCACACATTCTGCCACAGGCAGGAGCCACAAATTATCTAGGTGGGAAAGCTGGAGGCAGGAGTGGGGTCTGAGTATTTCAATCCCTCCTCCCTCACTTCTGTTTGGAGAATATTCTGGTCTGCTTCTGGCCTGTCGTAAGTTCAGCAAAAATCTATTTTTAAATACATTATTTAAGGCCACAAACGTAACCAAAAGAACAAAAAACATAAATATATGCTTAAAAAAAATAGGAAGATGACCAAGACGGTAAGTGAGTTAAACATTTACATGCATCAAGGAATAAGGGTCTAAATGAGCCAAACCTCTCGTCTTTCATGTGTGAACCAACAGAGGATGCCTCAAGTTGACAAACTAAGATGATAAGGTGAATGATAGTTGGTATTACGGAGGCAATCAACACAATTCGGATAAGAATGGTTACTTACCTTTGATAAACGAGGCTGGAGTACGGGACCAGGGAGAAGCATTTGAATTTTCATTTCCAAGTGCATGTACAACTTTAGTATCAATAGTAACAGCAATAATCTATCAGTTTTTTAAAAAATAAGTATAAATATTCAGGCCCAACAGTAATTGGCAACTGATTTTAGCATCAGCTGGTGGATGTTATCCAGGAGACTAACTGGTGGGCAAGACCTCTGCGGCGGTACAGAGCCTTACTCAGTGCTCACATGGCTCTCAAAGCAGAGTCTGTGGTCCCCCGGCAGACCCAAGCCCTTTACAGGGAATCAGCATGGTCAGAACTATTTTCATAATAATATCAGTTTATCATATTCCCTTGTCATTGTGCTGATATTTTCACTGTTTTTGCAAGAGTAATCATGGGTCAAACTGCTGGTGCTTTAACAGAAGTCTCCTGCTCACTGTATTCCCCACCATTACACACTCATTTACAAAGTCAGCTTCAGTTAAGAAAACACGCAACAAGGCAGTTAAGAATTATTAATACCATTCAACTTCATCCCCTCAATACCTATCCTTTTAATGTTTCTCTGTTTCAAAATGGGACGCATACCTGGAGTACCTCCACCATACACTGAAGTAGATAGCTGTCTCAAGGAAAAGCACCTGAGCAATTATTTGAGTTGCAAATTGAACTTCTTTCTTAATTTATTTAGTCTGACAAAAACTAGTCTCCTCACTCACAGAACATCATTTTGACTTAAAAGAATGGCAGGAACTATGATTATTCAAACTTGAGAATTTTAAGACTTGTACTAACAAAAAAAGTGAGCCTGTCACTTTAAGAAAAACAATTAACAATAAATAAATAACAGTATTTATTGCCAATGAGAAAATTTGAGCTTTCAAGTGAAAATAAGAATGTTGTAGATCTTGTATGCATTACCTGGAGCTTAACAGCATACTATTATTTAAATACTTTCTCTGATGAGACTGAGGGTGATATTAACAAATACGATCTTTTAATATTATATATTAAAATGTACCAATGTTTGGAAGATCTGAATAGTAAACCAGTATTTTCCAAACAACTGATGTACGAGGTTACAAAAATCATTATATGTAGTGCAACCATTATAATGGTAAAACACCCATTCTTAGGCAAGATAACCTAATAGTTTTTAATGTAGCAGAGTGTGAAAAGGTCTTTGACTCGGTTTCAGATTCCACATTACAAATAGCCTCTAAGAAAATACCACTTGTCCAGTTTTAGCATTGTAACAAAGAAAAATATCCACAATTAACCTGAAAGGCTATAAGTATACACTCCCCTTTCCCAAACACATATTTGGGTAAGCTTAGATTTTCTCTACACACTTCAGCAAAAGCAACATCAAAAGAGACTGAATGCAAAAACAGAAATCAGAATCCAGCTATCTTCTGCCTAACGCCCTTCCAACAACACAAGAGAAAACTCTACACATGGACATCACCAGATTGTCAACACCGAAATCAGATTGATTATATTCTTTGCAGCCAAAG
>SJYV01009740.1:0-15955 GCA_006410875.1 Neotragus pygmaeus | reverse complement strand
TTTTTTTTTTCAAAAAGTCATTTCATGCTTAAGAGAGAATTAAATAGTGGTTGAGTCATGAGAATTATTTGAAGAGAGGCTTTTGGTGTTTTAGGAAGAGAATTTCCACGGCGCTTTGTTGGTAAGGATTCCTTGAACTGTGAGACTTCTTGTACTTTTGAAATAATTGCTTTTTCTCTAAGTGTCATAGGGTAGGTATATCAATATTAAACTTCTTTATAAATATATACTGTTTTTAAAGATAAAATGAGTGTCTAAAATAGGTTTAAAAACAGTCCACAGTCCAATGAAACAAAAGACCTGTATTCTGAAAACTGTAAGATCCTGATGGAAGAAACTGACGACACAAACAGATGGAAAGATATACTGATACCATGTTTCTGGACTGGAAGAACCAATATTGACCATATTGGTTCTTTCCATCAATATATAACCAATCAAAATGATTATACTACCCAAGGCAATCTACAGATTTAATGTAATCCGTGTCAAATTACCAATGGCATTTTTCATAGAACAAAAAATTGTTTAATTTGTATAGAAACACAAAAGACCCCAAANTATTGGTTCTTTCCATCAATATATAACCAATCAAAATGATTATACTACCCAAGGCAATCTACAGATTTAATGTAATCCGTGTCAAATTACCAATGGCATTTTTCATAGAACAAAAAATTGTTTAATTTGTATAGAAACACAAAAGACCCCAAATAGCCAAAAGAATCTTGACAAAGGAAAACAGAACTGGAGAGATCAGACTCCCTGGAGAAATCAGGCTCCTTGACTTCACACTATACTACAAAGCTACATGCATCCAAACAGTACGGTACGGGCACAAAAACAGAAATACAGATCAATGCAACAGCATAGAAGGCCCAGAAATAAACCCATGCATCTCTCATCAATTAATCGATGACAAAGGAGGCAAGAATATACAACAGAGAAAAGACAGTCTCATTAATAAGCAATGTTGGGAAACCTGGACAGTCACATGTACAAGAATGAAATCAGAACACTCCCTAAGGCTGTACACAGAAACTCAAAATGGATTACAGATCTAAATGTAAGGCTGGATACTATAAAATTCTTAAGAGGAAAACATAGGCAGAACACTGACATAAATTGCAGCAGTATCTTTTTTTTTTAATCCAGCTACTATTATAAGGAAAATAAAAACAAAAATAGACAAATGAGAACTAACTGAACTTAAAAGCTTCTGGAGCAAAGGAAATTATAAACCAAATGAAAACACAGACTACAGACTGGAAGAAAATATTTGCAAATGAAGCAACTGATAAGGGATTAATATAAACAGCTCATGTAACTCTTATGTCAAAAAAAATAAACCAATCAAAAAAACAGGCAAAAGATCTAAACACATTTCTCCAAAGAAGACACATAGATGGTCAAAAATCAATAATCCACATCATTAATGAAGAGAAATGCAAATCATTTCAAAACTGAAAACAACAGTGGAGTATGAGGTATCACATCACGCAGGATGGCCATCGTCAAAAAATCCACAAACAATAAATGCTCAAAAGGGTGTGGGGAGGGCATGTAAATTGGTACAACCAGTAGGGAGAACAGTATGCAGGTTCTTTAAAAAACTAAAAATAGATTTATCATATGATGTAGCAATCCTACTCCTGGGCATATATCCAGAAAAAATCATGATTTGAAAAGATACACTCACCTCAGTGTTCATTGCAGCACTGTTTACAATGGCCAGGACATGGAAGCAGCCTAAATGTCCATCAGCGGAGGAATGCATACAGATGTGTGCATACACTTATATGTGGAATCTAAAAAAGCATGGTATAAGTCAACTTAACCTACAAAACAGTTACAGATGTAGAAAACAAACTTATGGTCACCAGGGGGTAAGGTGGGCGGAGGGATAAACTGGGATATTGGGATTGACATATACACACTTTATAAAATATTACACACACACACACTCACACACACTACATACAAATAGTTCACTGCAGCACTATAATAGCCAAGACATGGAAGTAACCTAAATGTCCATCAACAGAAGATGAAGTATACACATACAACAGAATATTACTCACCCATTAAAAAGAATGAGATAATGCCAACAGTAGCAAAATGGATGGACCTAGAGATTATACCAAATGAAGTAAGTCTGACAGAGAAAGACACATATCATATGCTCTCTCTCATATGTAGGGTCTAATTTTAAAAAATTATACAGTGACACTTACTTGCANCAGTCTGTTGTTCCACATCCAGTTCTAACTGTTGCTTCCTGACCTGCATACAGATTTCTCAAGAGGCAGGGATGGTGGAAGGCATACAGATTTCCCAAGAGGATAAAGGGAAGGTGGAAGGGCAAACAATGGGTTGCTGAAGTTCATTCACGTTTACTGGGTGACGGGAACTGTGAATAAAAGGCCTAAAGACAAAAGTACCTCACCCTTAAGGTACTTAGTCCAAAGAGAGAAATCTTAACAGTTCATTTTAATTCAAAGCAGTAAGGGACCATAAGGACATCAGAAATGACTACTCAGACGTATAGAAGGGTGGGAGGTGAGTGATAAGGAGGGTAATAAGAATACTTTTGGAGAAGATACAATGAATATTCATTGGACGAGATAAGTCTTGAAGGACAAATAAATGAGGCAAGCAGATCTAGGCACAGAAGAATGAAATAGCATTGTGCAGGGCAAAGTACTAGCAGTTCAGGTGTCGTGCAGTCAGTAAGTCCTGTATGACTCTTTGCAACCCCATGGATTGTGCACGCCAGGCTTCTCTGTCCTTCAATATCTCCCGGAGTTTGCTCAAATTCATGTCCACTAAGTTCAGTTGAGTTCAGTTGCTCAGTCGTGTCCAACTCTTTGTGACCCCATGAATCGCAGCACCCCAAGCCTCCCTGTCCATCACCAACTCCCAGAGTTCACTCAGACTCACGTCCATCGAGTCGGTGATGCCNCATCTATACCCTAATAAGGTTTTTTTAAAAAAGCAATGCAATGAAAAGTACTGGGGGAAAAGCTGCTCAAACATAAGCTAAAGGACCTTGGAACAAATCAATAACCTGTGAGTTGGTACAGACAACTGTCTGAATGAATGAGTGCATCAGGACTGTGAAAACTTCAAAGGCCAGTCATCTGTCGTAGGCACATGAAGAACTGAGAGCTTATGTGCGTGCATGGCTTCCCAGGGGTGAAGAACCCACCTGCCGATGCAGGAGATGCAGGTTCAGTCCCTGAGTTGGGAAGATCCCCTGGAGAAGGGAATGGTTGCCCACTCCAGTATTCTTGCTTGGAGAATCCCGTGGACAGAGCAGCCCAGCGGGCTACAGTCCATGGGGTAAAAAGTGGGACACGACTGAGCACACATGCATATGCATGTATATCCCACCATGGTACGGTCTCCAAGAAGAGTTTCCCACTTCTCGTGTGACAGTGTCCCACAAAGAATCTGGGATGTGTATTGACAGAATATGGGGGAAGTGATACTATGTGGAATTCAGAACAAGGTTATAAGAAGACAGAGAGATTCCTTCTGGGTTTCTTGGCACACTCACTCTTCATTCCCAAGCCATTTTGCAACTTACCCTGTCCCCCCCGAGGCTGTTCAAAGGCCTAAGCTTGCCACTGGGGGGCCATGTGGATACATGGAGAGAGAGATCCAGCCAGCCCATAGCCAGTCAAGTTATCCCAGAGGAGGTCCCAGATAGAATGTGGGAGTCATGAAAATCTGCCTTCAAGGTCTCTTGTTGCAAAGAGTGTAACTGACAGCTCCAGCTGTTTTGCTCTAAAATCCTCCAGTATGGTTGGGTAAGGCTGTGCTCCCCACAGGCTGCTCCCAGCCAAGACTGAGCATAGCAGGTATAGGGCGGCAGGCCTGTTGCTGGATGCAGGAGTTCTCAGAGATGTGAGTGGCTCAAGGAGTCCACGTCAGCACTGCTAAAACTTTCTTGCAGTTAGCCTGAGTCTAATCTTCCTTCTTTCCCTTCTTTCCCTCTCTCTGTCTTACGGTCAGACTGACATCACTTTTTAATGGCTCCCCCAGCTCTCCTGGGTGGGCACATGTGAGTCCTGATAAGGGAGTAAAGGCACTATACACTGAAAGGGTTACAAGAATTAGCGTGCCATTAGGGCCAGGGGAGCAGATGGGGTTAGATTCTAAGGAGTCTGATTATGGGGCTAGCACACAGGACTGGGTAGATAAGAATTTATTGACTTTCAGACACTCTTCTGGGACACGTGATTTTATACTCCGGCAAGGACGCCAGGGCATAGGTTGGCTGTTACAGTGGCTTTTTAGAAGTATGAAAAGGCCGTAACCTACACTTGGTGAAAATGTTTGAGTTGCCCTGACTGATGGTACAGATAGGAATAAAGAGACTGAGGGAAGTGGGGGGTTAGAGTGAATGTATTACCTAAGGCTAGACGACACATCCAGCAATTAAGGTGTCTAAGAGCGCCTAGAGCGCACACCCTTCCACTCAGAGGTTAAAGCGTCTGCCTGCAATGTGGGAGACCTGGGTTCGATCCCTGGGTCAGGAAGTTCCCCTGNTTATGTATATAGTCATGCTCTCTGAGAATAATGACAACTTCTTTCTTTCCAATTTTATTATTTTTGCCTTATAGCACTAGCTCAGACTTTCAGCTCTATGTTGTATTGAAGAAATGAGAGCAGATGTCCTTATCTCTTTTTAAATCTTAGTATTAAAGAGACTGAGGGCAGGAGGAGAAAGGAGCAACAGAGGATGAGATGGTTGGATAGTGCCATTGACTGAATGGACATGAGTTTGAGAAAATTCGGGGAGATAGTGAAGGACAGGGAAGCCTGGTGTGCTGCAGTCCATAGGGTCGCAAAGAGTCAGACATGACTTAGCAACTGAACAACAAAACAAATCAGAGTGTTAATGTTTCACTTTTATCACATGAAGGAAATTCAATTTTATTTTTAGATTGTTAAGAACCTTTATCATGAGCAGATATGGAATTTTTTCATATGCTTCTGTTCTGCATCCATTGATATGGTCATTTTTCCCCCCCACTTATTCTGCTAATGTAGTGAATCATCCTCAGTTGTTATTTTGAATACTAATCCAACTTTGCCATCCTGGGATAAACCTCTTTTGGTTAATAGTATTATCCTTTTAATTTTGTTTCATTCTGCTTGCTAATAATTTTTAAAGGATTTTCCCATAATTGTTCCTTAGGGACACTGGTCTGTAATTTTCTATTCTTGGAATGTCTTTGTCAGGGCTTAGGAACCGTGATTATGCTCATATAATGAGCTGAGAAGTATTCCAGTCTCCTCTATTTTGTGACAGAGTGTAATATTTGTATTATTTCTTCCATTGCTGTTTGGTAGAATTCACTAGTGAAACCATCTAGCCCCAGTTTTATTTGTGGGAAGGTTTTTGGTAATAAATTATTTATTTAATAGAATAGGGCTATTCAGATGTTCTGGGTTTTTTTTTTGTTTGGTTTTTTTTTTTTTTGGTTCTATTTCAGTAAGTTGTAGTTTTCAAGAAATGTGGCATTTCATCTGATTTGTCAAATGATTAACATAAAGTTGCTCATAGAATTCTCCTTATTAGCTTTTCATGAATGTAAAGTCACAACGATGTCTCCTTTTTAATTCTTGATGTGTTGGTAATGTGCCTTTTTAAAAACAGTCTTGTCAGTTATCAGTATTAGTCATTGTTCAAAGCACCAGCTTTTAGAGTTGCTAATTTTCTCCACTTATTTAGGGTTGCTGATTGTCCACTTATTCTTCTATTTTGGATTGAATATGGTCTTCTTTTCTCTTATTTCCTAAAGTAAAAGCTTAAATCATTGGTTGTAAAACACTTCTTTTCTTCTAATTTAGGCCTTTAAAGTTGTAAAAATCCCTCTAAGTACTGCCTTTACTGTGTTCCACAAATTTTTGATATGTTATGCTTTCATTATCATTCTGTTCAAAATATTTTCTAATTTCCGTTGTGGTGTTATTTGACTCATGACCTTTTTTTAGAAGCATGTTTAATTTCCAAATATTTGGAAAACTTTCCAGGTATCTTTATTTTCATTTCAAGTTTGATTTTGCTTAGTAAGAAAACATACAGAGTAAGAAATACTACTCTGTATTTCCAAGTCCTTTGAAATTTATTAAGATTTATTTTATGGCCTAGGATATGGCCTAGCTCGGTCAATGTTCCCTGTGCACCTAAAAAAGAAGTGAATTCTTCGTATGTTGAGTATGTGGTTCATAAAAATGCAAAATAGATTAAACTGGCTAAGAGTATTGTTTCCATATTCTATAATCTTACTGATTATTTTCTGTGTGTTCTATAAATGACCAAGAAGAAGATATTAAAATATCCACTTATGGCTGATTTTTTTTTTCTATTTGTCTTTTAGTTCTCTCCATTTTTATTTTTGCATTTTGAAGCTCTGTTACTAGATACACACACATTAAGTTTATTGTATCTTCTTGATAAACTGATTGTTTTATTATGAAATCTCCCTTTGGTGTTTCATTTCAACCTGAAGGGCTCCCTTTAGCATTTGTTGTAGGGCAGGTCTGCCAGGAAAAACTCTCAGCTTTTGCGTATCTGGGAATGTCTTACTTTCTCCTTTATCTCTAAGGAATAATTTTGTCAGAAGTTGAATTTTTCATTGACAATTTTTTTTTCCTCGGCAGTTGCATATCTTCTCTCACAGCCTTTTTGGGCTGTGTGTTTCCAGATAGGATATCAGACGTTAATCTTTCTTAGGAGCCCATGTATATGATAAGTTGCTTGTAACTTTCAAGTTTCCTTCATCAGCTTTGGCTTTGACAGTTTGATTATGATGCATTTAGGTGTGAGCCTTTTTAAGTTTTCCTACTTGAATTTCATGGAACTTCTTGAATGGATAGATTGTTTTCATCAAATTTGGGGGAAATTTTAGCCATTATTTCTTCATGTATTCTTTCTGATCTTTGTCTCCTGCTGGAGTTCTCATTGTGTATATGTTGGCATGTATGATGGTGTCCCACAGGTCTCTGTTAAATTTTCTCTCATTTTTCCTTTCTCTTCTTCAGACTGCATAATTTCAATTGATTCTTCATGTTTTCTTATTCCTTCTTCTGTCTATTGAAATCTGCGACTGAGCTCTAGTTGTGAAATTCTCAGGCTTCCCAGGTGGCGCTAGTGGTAAAGAATGCCTCTGCCAGTGAAGGAGACGTAAGAGATGCAGGTTCTTGCCCTGAGTCAGGACGATATCCTGGAGGAGGGCATGGCAACCCCAGTAGCGTCTGGAGAAGCCCATGGACAGAGAAGCCTGGTGGGCTACAGTCCCTAGGATCGCAAAAAGTCAGACATCATCACTCAAGTGACTGAGCGAGCACACAGTGAAATCTTCACTTCAGTTGTGCTTTTGCCTCCGAAGTTTCTACTTGGCATCTTATAACATCTATTAACATCTATTTGGTGAGACGTTACGTGCATCCTCTCCTTTAGTTATTTGGACATTTTAGTTGTTCAGTTGCTAAATTGAATATATTCATAACAGTTCATTTAAGCTCTATGTCTAGAAACATCCAATATCTGGGCTTCCTCAGACATAGTTTTTATTGACTTATTTTTTCCTTGTACACATGCAATACATTATTTCTTTGCACATGTATTTTTAGTGGTGAACATACACATGCAAAGAATTACACTTAATATTGTAATATATACAGTCATTATAATATTACACAACTCTGGAAATCAGATTTTCTTCCCTCCCCTTCAATTGGAAACACTGGCCTTCTCTTCCTGTTTATACAGGGCCTCAGCGTCAGCAGGAGGTGAGATCTTCCGGCTTTCTCACATCTTTTCTGAGCATGTGCACAATTCTGAGTATGTGTGTTTCTTTCCGGTTTCCCAGGGGTCTGTCAGAATTATTCACAGCCCTCAAGAGATCTCCTTCCCTAGCCTGCCCTCTCAAATTTTTGGTTAGTCTGTTGTTTGCCTTAACTGTTATTTATTACCTCAGCCAGCGGCAACTAAGATATTAGCTGTGAATGCTTTTGACACATGCCCCCCCAGGAAGCAACTTTAGCATTGCACCAGTTCCAAGGTAGGTGCAGTAGAGACAAGTATTTTGCCTACCAGGGAGGAGCCAGATAGGTCAGAACAAATAATTAGGATTCTTCGTGAATGAAGTACTTTCTGCTTCCTATAGTACCAGGAATGTGAGCTATTCTTTTCAGAGCTACTGCTGGACTAGAGAGGGCAGATGGGACGAGGGTAAATTAAAATGACTCAAAGTTCATGATTCTTTCAGAGAATCAATACTGTTCCTCAGTCAGTGTCCCCTTAGTTGCTACAAGTCTTTGGTTAATTTCCAGAATCTAAGAACAAGAGTTGATTTTGACAGTTTCAGCCTGTTCTTTATTGCTTTTATGGAAGGGCAGAATTTAGAGTTTCTTACTTTGCCATTTAGGCTGATGTCATTCCCACTCTTTTATCTGTTCAAGACTTAATATTTGGAGTATGTTTCTTGTAAACATCTTAAAGTTGGGTCCATTTCTCTTTTTTAATCCAGTCTAATAATCTTGGCCTTTTAATTATAGGATTTAGTCCATTTACAGTTAATGTACTTTGGGACATGACTAAGTTTTTATTTTGTATTAGTAATTGTTTTTAGGTCCCATTCATTGTTCTTACATTCTTCCCCTTCTGCCTTCTTTTTGAGGGATCAAATAATTCTTAGTACTGTCTTACATTTAATCTAGTGACCTTCATTATTTTTAGTAATTTCACAAGAATGCAGTATGCATGTTTAATAACAGACTGCCTTCAAATGATGGAGAAGGAAATGGCAACCCACTCCAGTATCCTTGCCTGAAAAACCCCATGGATAGAGGAGACCGACAGGCTACAGTCCATGGGGTCGTAAGAGTCGCACTGGACTTAGCGACTAACCCACCACCATCACCACCTTCAAATGATGTTCTGCTCCTTCTCACACACACACAAATATGAAACAGAACAACCCATTTACCTTCTCTCTCTCCTTTGTTCCCTTGTCATGCATTTTACTTCTGTATTTACTGTAAGTCCCGTAATACACTAATATCTGTGCTTCAGTGAATAGTCTTTTATGAATTAAAAGTATTATAAAGATAATTTTTAAAGATTTTAAAAACTATTACCTTCCATTTTTTCTTTTCTGGTTCTCTTCATTTCTTTCTGGAAATCTGGGCTTTCCATGTACTATCATCTCTCTTCAGCCAATAACATTTTTTTTGGCATATCCAGCAGTGAGATTATACAAGAGAACAATTTCTTCAGTTTCTGAGTGTATAAATATGCCTTTATTTTCTCTTCATGTATGAAGCTTTTTTTTTGGATATAGAATTCCAATTTGACAGTGTTTTCTTCATTAAGAATGTTTTCTAGAATCTTGTCTTACCTGAATATTTTTGCCTAAGCAAAGGTCATAGAGATTTTCTTACATTTTCTTATGAATATTTATAGTTTTAACTCATATTTATATGCATGATTCATCTTTAATTAATGGCCAGAGAATATAATCTGTATGATTTCAATTCTCTTCAGCTTATTGAGACTTGTTTTGTGGCCTATATTAATGTTGGTAAAATTTACTGTATACATAAGAAGAATGTATATTCTGCTGTTGTTGAGTGTTCTACAAATATGAATAAGGTCCATTATGTGATACATTTGGTCAAGTTTTCTATATACTATAGATTTCTGCCTATTATATCAAGAGAAGTATTTTGAAAATTCAAAGTATGATTGTGTATTTCTTCTACTTCTTATGTTCTGTTAGCTTTTGTCTCATGTATCTGAGGCACTGTTGCGAGGTACATACACATTGAGGATTCTGTGTCTCTGTGATAAACTGACATCTTTATCAGTATGCAGTGTCCCTCTTTATCCTAACTACTAGCACTTTGGCCACCTCATGCGAAGAGTTGACTCACTGGAAAAGACTCTGATGCTGGGAGGGATTGGGGNATGGAATAAATCCTAAAACAGACTACAGAATCTGAAGAACAGAAGTCCTTTTTAATGAGAGTTGTACTTTTAATTCCTCTTTCACTGAATACTTTACTGCTCTTCAGATACTCAAGCAAGGAACTAGTTGTGATCCTGCTAGATTCTTTTCTCTTATACCTATGGATTTTAATAAATTCACTGGATTTATTAAGACTGGATTTTACTTTTAATACATTTTTTCTGGCCTTAATTGCTGCAGTATTAATAATCCACTAATTATTTTTCCATGTCCAGACTAACCACTCCTGACCTCATTTACCTTACATCACAGAACCTTATAAAATGTAAATCTGAGCATATCATTGCCCCTGTTAAGATCATTCAAAATAACTTTCTAAGGAGATCTTCTCCCTGTAATCTTATCCTGCTGAAACACATTATTTACATTACAATTAAATTGGTATTTATATCCTACAAATCTGATATTATAATTTCCTGCTTACAATAAAAAATTATAAGTTCAGTTTTTCTGGGTTACTGAAATATCTGAGAGATAGTTTTTCCTGGAATACCATCACTTAATGACAGTAACATAAGTTGCAAGAGCTGTTCAAAAAGTATCTTTAAAATCAATTAAACTAAACCACTTGACAGAGAAAGGAATTATCATTAGCATTTTACTTTTTAAGGCTACTATTATTTATAAGATTTCAAATTATGTTTTCTGTCACTGTTAGTAATAATAACCATAGTTCTTTATCACAGATTGCAAGTAATATTGTATGATTAATAATATATATGTGCTAAGTCACTTCAGTCATATCTGACTCTGCAATCCTATGGACTGTAGCCCTCCAGGTGCCTCTGTCCATGGGATTCTCCAAGCGAGAATACTGGAATGGGTTGCCATTCCCTTCTCCAAGGGATCTTTCCAACCCAGGGATCGAACCTGGATCTCTTACGTCTCCTGCACTGGTGGGCGGGTTCCCTACCACTAGTGCTACCAGGGAAGACAAGTTAAATCTACCATCTTGCTCTTTTTTATCTTTTCTGTCTTATTTGCATTTTTTAAAGGTTTCCACTAATGCCTTATTACCTAAATCTGTTTAGCTTTCATTTTTTAGTGTACTCTAGTGGTTTACACGGAGAAGGCGATGGCACCCCACTCCAGTACTCTTGCCTGGAAAATCCCATGGATGGAGGAGCTCGGTAGTCTGTAGTCCATGGGGTTGCTCAGAGTCATACATGACTGAGCGACTTCACTTTCGATTTTCACTTTCACTCACTGGAGAAGGAAATGGCAACCCACTCCAGTGTTCTTGCCTGGAGAATCCCAGGGACGGGGGAGCCTGGTGGGCTGCCGTCTGTGGGGTCGCACAGAGTCGGACACGACTGACGCAACTCAGCAGCAGCAGCAGCAGGGGCTTACAACACATTTTCCTTATTGCGCTTTACCTTCAGATAATAGCATATTACTCCATGTACAGTAGTAGAAGCACTTTTTTGACAGTGTATTATCATTTTCCTTTCTTCTTTTTTGTGCTGTTGCTGTGCATTTTAGTGGTATGGATGCTATAAACTGGGGGCCTCCCTGTTGGCTCAGTGGTAACGAACCCTCCTGCCAGTGCAGGAGATGTGGGTTTGATCCCTGGGTTGGGAAGATCCCCTGGAGAAGGAAATGGCAACCCACTCCAGTATTCTTGCCTGAGAAATCCCATGAACAGAGGAGCCTGGCGGGCTACAGTCTATGGGGGGTTAAAAAGGAGTCATATACAACTTAGTTACTAAGCAACAACAACATGCTATAAACCTCACAATACATCATCATTAATTTGCTTTAAAGAGTGAGTTATATTTTAAGGAAATTTTAAAAAAATGTAATTATTCATTTATTTTCAGTTCTGAAACTCTTCATTGTCTATATACAAAATTTACCTCTGGTATCACTTGTGTTCTGCCTGATGACCCATCATGAACATCTGTAATTTAAGGGGCTTCCCTGGTGGCTCAGACGGTAAACAATCTGCCTGCAATGCAGGAGACCTGGGTTCCATCTCTGAGTTGGGAAGATGCCCTGGAGGAAGGATAGGCTACCCAATCCAGGATTCTTGGGCTTCCCTGATAGCTCAGCTAGTAAAGAATCCACCTGCAATGTGGGAGACCTGGGTTCAATCCCTGGCTCAGAAAGATCCACTGGAGAAAGGATAGGCTACCCACTCCAGTATTCCAGCCTGAAGAATTCCATGGACTATCTCCTTCAGTGCAATTACACCACCACTCTGAACTCTCTTAGTTTTTGTCTGTCTTATTGTGCCTTTGTTTTTAAAAGACATTTTCACTGGGTATAGATTTCTTGGTTAGCCTTATATTTTCAATACCTTAAAGATGTTACTCTGTTGTTCTCTGCCTTAAATTGTTTCCAAGTAGAAATGTTCTCTCATTATCATCTTACCTTAGAGGTTATAGGAACTTTTCCTGTGGCTGCTTTTATGATTTTTCTTTTTATCATTCATTAGTTTTCATCATTTTCATTATGATATATCTCTCTGTAGTTTTCTTTCTTTACATTTGTTTTGCTTGGCGTACAATGAACCACATGGATTTGTAAGCTTGGAAATATTTGAATACTATTTCTTTAAATATTTTTTTCTGGAACCCCTTTTGCTGTGCCTTCAAGCTCACTGATCTTCACTTATATGATGTCTTAACATAGTCAGACATTCTGTTAACCTTCCATTGGAGGTATTGTAATTTTTGTTCTACCTTTCATATCTCCCATTTCTCTCCATATAATGTCCATGTTTACCCCTACCTTAGACCTATGGGAGCTGTCTTACTGGCCTTGCTGCTGGTTCTAACATTTGTCATGCCTAGGTCTATTACTGTTGGTTGACTTTTCATTTTTTATGGCTTACATTGATATTTTGCTTACTATTATGGGTGACAGTTTTTTAATTAGATTTTTTATTGTGAGTTGTGGGCTTTTCTTAATATTGTTGGAAATAGTATCAAATTGTGTTCTGACTAGGAGTTAAATTACTTGGAATCAGCTCTTTGTGAAGTTTGCTTTTAAGTTTTGTTAAGGGCAGAGCAGCCTTTATCATAGTTATTTAGCACTATTAAGACACTTTTTCTAAGGATTATACCTGATGTTCTATATATTATGGAGGAAATTTCTATTCCAATTGGTGGGAAAGCAAACTCTTTCTCCTCTGTGAGCTCCAGAATTTTTCTGCTTCTTCCTTTCCAGTGGTTCTTTCCCAAGCCTGGTATAGTTTCCTCCCAGGACTCAAAGATTGGGGAACTCTCTGTAAAACTCCAGAGCTGTCTCTCAGATCAGCTCACTCCTGTTTGCTTGCTCGGTGTGTATTAAAATTCTAGCTATCCTGGCTTCCCTGATTTCTGACCTACATCTTTTCAGCTGGGGAGAAGGTTGGGCCCTGTCTGGGTTCTCCTTCCCTGCACACTGGCTGGAGACTGCCTCCAGGCAGAAAGATGGTGCAACAGTAGGTCTCACCTTTTTGTCTCCTTTCCCTCAGAGGTCACAGATCTATTTTGCCTCATATCCAATGTTTTAAAACTACCACATAATGTGTTTTGCCCAGTTTTCCAGTTTTCTCTCCTAGTCTGTCATAGCCAGAAGCAGAACTCTCCCAAAGGTATAATTTTTAAGGTAGAAAAAAAGTAAACTTAGAGTTTACTGTCTATAGAAATTAAAGCATTTATTAATTACTTCAGGGCTCCAGTGATGATAATTTTGTAATTTATCTTTGAAAGTAAAAGCCACTCAGTTGTATCTGACTCTTTGCAACTGCATAGACTATACAAGTCCGTGGAATTCTCCAGGCCAGAATACTGGAGTGGGTAGCTGTTCCCTTCTCCAGGGGATCTTTATAACCCAGGGATTGAACCCAGGTCTCCCACATTGCAGGTGGATTCTTTACCAGCTGAGCCACAAGGGAAGCCCAAGTATACTAGAGTGGGTAGCCTATCTCTTCAGCAGACCTTCTCAACCAAGGAATCAAACTGGGGTCTCCTGCATTGGGCAGGAGATTCTTTACCAACTGAGTTATCAGGGAAGCCCCCCAAAGATGGAATGCTTCATGAATTTGCATGTCATAGCTTTAATAGAGATAGTAGTTATCCTTTATAACCAACTCATTTCAAATGCCTTAATAATTTGCAATAACTTAGTCAGATATGTATGGTTAGAATGGTAAGTTATTAAGCCAATCAAGACACTTTCTAAACAGAGTAAGAGGGGAAAATGTCACAATAATTTCAAGTCCCCAAAAGACCCAGAAATAATGGTTTTTCTCTTTTACTTTCAGATAGGCAAACTGTTTTTAAAAAGAAAGAAATCACTTACTTAATAAGTAGTGGTCACAGGTAACTTGAAGTTCCAGGTCAAATGTGAACTGCTTCTTCAGTTCAGAAGGTGAAATATACATTTCATAACAAGACTGAACAAAGGCTGAGATTAAAAGTGTGGAGAAGTATCTGCTTTCACTGTAATAAAATTCAGACATCAGCAATCATTTCACTTCTGTCTTCAGAAGGATAAAGACCTGTTTCAATTTCCGTCCTCCCCAGTTTTTCCTTTTTCTGATGTGATATTACTCTAACAGAGTGTAAGCCTTTTATAACACTGGAGCTGGCCCTAATGAAGAGGTCATCAGAGAAAGAAACCTCTTACATGGAGTAGCTAACTCTTCATAAATTTTCAAATTGATTAAGCATATTCCATACTTAGAACTTACATTGTAAATTCTGCTTCAAAATGAAAATTCACATTTTGAGATCTATCACTCCTCTGAAAAAGGAACATGACATTTTAATACACAAATACATATATATGTATTTATATAAATACATATGTGTGTGTACACACACACACACACACACGCACGCGCGCACACACACACGCGCACGCACACGCACACACGCGCACACACGCACACGCACACACACACACACACCCCCCTTTTGCCCAGGAAGAAAATTCCACAAATTTTTTGCTATCATTTATATAAGAATGGGAGAGAGGGTGGCAAACTGCAGTGGTAGATATCCTCCTTTAAGTTTAGGGACAGCAGGTAATTTGTTGGGAATAGAGCAAGACTTTCCACCATTAGGGGTGATGGAGATTTTATGTTTAAAAGTAATTCCAACAAATCCCACATTCTGTAAACTGTCTGCTTTCCCTCCAGACACACTTTGGGGCCAAGTACCCATAGATATTTAAGTTGCTTTTCCATTATTTCCAACTTTTGTTGAAGAACGGCATTTTCTAATTATAGTAGTGATTTTTAAGATGGTCCAGTTCAGTTCACGTCATATCACGTTGCACTGTAACAGTTTGTGAATTTATCTCTTTTTCCACATTACCTTCCAATTTTAAACCCGTGGGGCAAATGCTTCAAGTGTACCTTAATCCTCCCTTTACTGACTTCAATAGGCTGTAAAATAGTTTAAGATGAGCCTCAAAAGGCTTGTCAGGATTCACCTGGTCCTCAAGCTCTGGAATTGTCTTGAGATAGCAAACGTACTTAACAACGGTAAATAATCTGAGGTCACCCTTCCTTTCGGCTCTGAGCTAGGAATGATACATCTGATACTCAGAACTGGAGAGTAATATCTGGGCATGGACGATCATATGAACTCCCTCTACTGGGCTGAGAAACGCTCATATAAAAAGAACAGGGCCTTGGGCTGCCATCAGACCTGGATTCAAATTTTAGCATCCTTATTTGCTAGCTAGGACCATGAGCAAGATATTTAACCTCTCTGAGTCTTGGTTTCCTCATTTGTCACATGGGGTAAAATAGTATCTACATTAAGGGATGTGGGAAGGGTTTCATGGGATCATGCCTAGCGTGTAATACTCCTATTTAATGAGTTCTGACTGGCTGAAGAACTCCAGGCTGGGGCAGGATTACTTGTCCCCCTCTCATTTGAAAGCAGCCCAGTAACACACCAGAGCAAGAG
>SJYV01009734.1:0-24297 GCA_006410875.1 Neotragus pygmaeus | reverse complement strand
GTTTGAGTAAACTCTGGGAGTTGGTGATGGACAGGGAGGCCTGATGTGCTGCAGTCCATGGGGTCACAAAGAGTTGGGCAAGACTGAGCAACTGAACTGAACTTACTGCGAGTAGACTACACCTCTAATTCATGATCGTTTGGGGGTTATTTTTTCCAAATCCCTCTAATTATTCAATCTTCTCCTCAATGCAGTGAGCTAAATCATGATGAGAGAGTATCTTTCTTTTATAGCACCATTAAGAACTGAATTCTTCGACCAGCTGTTCTCTAAGGATTCCCCTGCCAAACTCTTATTTTCATTTCATTATTTCTTTGTTCTCCTTGTCTAAACTATACAAGTTACCCAGATTTTCCACTCTGGCCTCTTTCACTAAAGACTTGTTTTGGCTTGACAAATTATTAGTCATAACTACAGTCTAAAAATAAATAATATATTACAAATTCTCCATTTTAAAATCATAGCATTCTATGCAACATCCAAATTATTTCACAGTTCATACATAGAACCTTCTTCCCATCAGGCATAACTGATTTCATTTATCACTTATGAAAATAATTTCAGTTATTTTATGGAGGTATTTACTGTCTAAACATTCTTTACAGAGCATTCTTTTCAAGCTCCATAACCTTCTTTAAGGTGTGGAATGAATTAAACTCAGTCAATGTATATACACACTGAGTTTAGACTCTTGAACATGTCTAATTATACATATAACAAAATGAATTTCTACTTGACTCTCTTCTTCTACATCCTAGTCGTAGAAAACTTGTATTTTTTTTTTAATTTTTGGTCAAGTATTTATATGAAATTCGGATTTCAGAACTTCTGGTAAAGAAATTAAAGAATGTAATAGACCCAGTCAGGAGGGATCTATGCGGCGCCTGCAAAACCAGATGCTATTTTTCTTCATTAGTCTCTTTTAAGAATACAATTCTTGTTTGTGTTGAAAGTCTGAATCTTACCTGCATTTGAACCCCTAGATACTTCTTTTGTTAAGAAATGAATACTCAAAGTGGGTAAGTGAATATTTAAATAAGAGAGTTGTGGCTGAATATGGAATTCTACATAAAGAGATATTACTAAAGAAAGAAAAAGAATGAGTCTAGACACCAATGAACAAAAGGGAGAAGATATTCTATAGACAAATTACTCAGGTGTAGATGAGTTCATTTCTACCAGAGCCCAGGGGCGTTGGAAGAGTGGCCACTTCTAAGCACTATTCAGTCTATTGTCTGTACCGCTGCTCACGTCTAGTTCATTGTTTTCATCAAAGGCACATGCGATTCATAGGTAAAGAAAAAATATGCAGTAGCAAGGAGAAAATGCCTGTTTCTGAGCGGCAGAGTAGTCTTTTCATCTCAAAAGATGAAAGCAGGTATCTTTCATTATGTGTTTTTGTTCTTACAGGAGGAAGGCCCAAAATATGTGCTTTTCATATCTGAGCTAACACAACAGAGCTTTTCAAAGTCACTGCCAGAAATGGACTGGTTTTTTTTTTACCTGCTTTTCCATGTTTTAAGTTAAGGATGTCTGACTCATTATAAACCTTGCTGGTTCCCTAGACTTTCTGTAGTCTGGCTTCACTGTGATTACTGGTCAAAACCTTTAATTACAGTATATAGTTTGTGCAGCTGCCTGGAAATTGGTCTCGGGGTCAGTGGCTCTTCCCGTTCCCCTCTTTCCATTCTTTTGAAGCAATACTGCTGAACTGGAGGCATTGTTCCAGCTTTTGGCTGCGCTGTCTGCTGCACACTATGAATAGCTTTGCAATCACTCTAGCAATTGGTTCTTCAACTGCCTTTAGGTTGTCAATTGTAATTCATTGGCTCCAGGCACCTTTTCTCTTTTCATTCTCTTGAGGTCTTTTCTTATTTAATTTGCAATAATATTAGGGAATGTCTTCTTCAGACATGTCACTAATGTCTTTCTGATTATGAGGCTGGGTGTACATGTGACTCTCATACATCTGCCTATTAAAATGTTCCACTACTTCCCTTGTCTCTGATATGGCATGACAATCTTTTCAGTTTCTTATAAGGAATTTGGCTTAATTTTGAAGTCTTTCTAAAGAACAACCTAAGGAAACACCATAAAATACTCTTATTGGAGTTAATTTATGTAATTGGTTGTTATTTTTATGACTTTCTAAAAGTGTAATTTTTCATTTTTGTAATAAGAATTAAGTTCTCATATTTTATTTTTTAAGTACATACACATTATAAATTTGAGCTATTATACCAGGGAGAAATAGTTAAGAAATAAAAGGTTTTAACTATTTAAAAGGTTGTTTTACAACCTATCAGACCTATCCTTAGACATATAAGAAAATATTCAAACTATTCAAAGAGAGTTCTGATGCTTCTGCATTATAGGAAGTATTTTTCTTTAGAGAATAAACATATATCTTGATCTACTTAGGAAACAAACAAACAAAAGACCTTTAGTGTATTAAGTCTCAAATCTTTAGTTCTGGATAAGACCCAGCAGATTAACTCCTCTCATTAGTCGCAGCCATCCCAGAGTAACCAAAGGTATTTTTAAGCAGACACTATGTAATAATAATAATGATAATAATTATCATAATGATAATAACTAACGCTTATTGTGCTTTTTATCTTCAAAGCATCTTACTGACATTAACTATGTGTCTATTTTCAAATAAATTTAACTCAACAAATGCTTTATTAACTTTGTAAGCTTTGGAATGTGTAGTAGTTGAGTTTCTTTGCAAATGAAATAAATAAATAAAGTTAAGTACCAGAAAGATGGCTCTGGAAACTTTTGCCTCAGAATGATTTGTTGCCTTTGCTGAATAAGGTTTTACTAAACACTTATTTTTACAAGCTACAAAATTGAAATACAGATGTAAAGGGTGAAATTCACCAGTACAACCAACCAAATATTGCTTCAAATAACAAAGAAGTAAAAAATACTGTTAGGATAAAATCTAACTCTAACTATATTGATTATGATTCATTATTATAAAATATTTAAATATGTATAGGAACAAAAACTGTTACATATAAGATTTTAAGAAATCCTTCTAAAATTTCACAAATATAATAAATACTTTTATTAATTTACAAAGCTAAATTTCTTTTTGTTAAATTGAATTCATTGCTTTAAAATCATCTCAATTATGTTCCCATAGAACTTTACCACGTACCAGTCTCCACATGAGAAATATAAGCAGTAAAAATAATCTGTGGTGCTAGGAAGTGAAATAAGTTAAAAGACAGGCAATAAATTTAAAACATATTAAAATAATATTATTCTGGCAAGATGTCCTCACTTTTTATGAGAGACTTGGGAAGAAAGAACAACCTGTTGTAAGCAAGGTATTCAGTGAAGTAAATAAAAGGACACGAAAAACAAACTTTTGTGAATATGGTAGTTAATAGATTGATGCTTTTGAAAAGTATTACCATGATCAGAGTGGTAAGGTTTCACAGAATATCTGGTTCATGAGCAATATTCAAAGGTCAGAGTTTAGGGCAGAGGAAAAGGAAAATTTCTATATTCAAGGATGGAAATAGATGAGTCATACTGAGTAAACGGAGAATAGGGGAATCTAGACAAAGCTGACGGCATTAAGCCAACAGGGAAGCTGATCCAGAAAGACTCAGAGGTAGTACTCATTCAAACAACACAGACCCAGCATAGAGACATAAACCAGAAATCCTGTCCTGCAAGGAGCCTGCGAACTTGAAGGGCATACAGAAAAGTTAACAAGCAATTAATTCTAATTTTTATGATTAGGATAAGCCCAGGATGCCTTGAGAAGTCACAAGGAGGACATCCGTCTCAGACACTGGTATGCAGCAAAAGTTCTTGTGACACATAATCTTTAGGTGATTTTCCTAGGGCAACAGGAATAGTAAGTGGTAGTTTGAAATGAGAGAGAGAAAAAAAGAGAATACCATTCTCAAGCACATTAACGTATTAAATCTGTGGCGTTTCATTTGATTCTAGAAGGAATTAGAAGGAGACACTGGCTTTTAAGACAGGCATCATGAAAAACAGGTAGTAAGTCTGCTCTTTTCTGGTCTGTGTTGAGGAAAAGGGAGGCAGGGAGGAGCTGAGGGGATGTAAGCAACCAGGAAACTGGAGAGTGCTACAGAGGCGGAGGTGAGAGAGCTGGGCACGGAAATGTCTGGTGAGGAAAGTTAGGACTGAGTTCCAAAACTGGCCAGCTTTACATAAAACGAAGATATACAGGTGACTGAATAAAGGAAGAAAGTGGAAAGAAATTAGAGTTTTATAAAAGAACATAACAAATTCTTTTTGAGCATATACTGTTACATTTTCAAATGTATTACTTTGTTATCCCACTTAAGTAATTTTGATAGCTGTTGTTATATAATGTTCTTATGTAACATATTTCTTAATGGGAATTTCTTTTGTTTTCAACAGGCAGGGAATATTTTCAAATTTACCCTATGAGTGCAAGAAATACAGATCTACAGAGTTCCTAGAATGGTGAGATTAATATGGCTAGATTTAGAATCAATGAAATAAAAAATACAAACTAATTTTTTTGAGAAATGCATATAAAAAGCACATGAAAGTAGATTAAGTAAAATATTCTGGCTATTTCAATAGTCTTCAAAAGTTGCTCTATAATAATGACACTTTTGTAACAAACTATTAAAATGAATGTGATTCAGCTTCTCTTGCAAGTTAGTAAACAGTTTCAAGGGATCACCAAGTCATTCAGTGGAAAACTGACTTCCAAACTCTCTCCTTTCCCCAAGATTAAACTGTAATAGAATGAAGTACATCTGTAAGAGATGGACAAAAAATAAATGTATCTCATATCATTTAGGATAAATATATGTCCCATAAGGGAGTTTTCAAACTGCTCACACAATAAGTATTACACTGTTCTATGTGAAATCAAATCAGTATTCTAAAATGCTGCCAAGAGGCAGGTCAAGATACTTGGAAGACTCTTAAGATTTAAAGTATATGACACTTTACAATGATTATACCACAAACACATAGAGACACACGTTTCTCTCCATATACAGAAAGTAATATTAAATTAAGCTAGGATTTTATGTGATTTAAACACTGCTTTGCACTTCTAATAAAAGATCTGTCATGTAAAATCAGAGATGATATTCATTACTTCATAGAACTACCAAAAAAGAACTGCTCTCCTGTCAAACAGTATAAATATAAAAAATTTAAACTAGCAGATTATTTACAAACAGTGCCCCAAAACTTTAATCTTTCTAAACTCTCTCTGACCCTTTGCAAGAAGAGGGAAATGTACAAAATGTAGAAATAATTATATATATAAAAGAAGTAATTATAATTAAATGTAATAGTTAAGTAACATAAAGCATATACTAGCACTCTCTTCCAGAAAAAGTCTAGACTACAAGTGAGAACTAAATAAACTATTCATGACATGGTAAATACTGAAAGTACTATTCAAAAAAGATGAATATTGATATCAAAACATGGTCTAGGGGAATTCCCTGATGGTCCAGTAGCTAAGAATCTGCTTTGCAATACAAGGACTTGAGTTCAATCCCTGGTAGGGGAACTAAGATCCCACATGCTATTAGTTAACTGAGCCCAGGCACTACAACTAGAGTGANCTTGTACTCTGCATCTCATTACTCCCGCTTGCCCAACTGCTACACCGACATCCCCAGCCCCTGCCATTCCACCCAATGAGCTCATCCCTCTGGGTTCTCCATGGTCCTCTTGGACCGTCGTTCTTACCCTCCAAGGGAGTATTTGTTTCTGACCACTCCTGATGTATGCCTATCTTGTGTGTCCTGGGGTGTGGCATGTCACTGGCCTGAAACTAGAGGATATATTTCTATGAGAGAAGAGGAAGAGGACTTGGTGTTTCTCTGTGTGAGTGTAGAGATGGGAACATAGCTAGGGAGCCCGTGTCATGTGTGGGGTGGCAGTGCCATTTGCTTAAAAGGCATAGAAAGAAAGCACCCTATAAGAATGGAATATTGACATTTGCAGCAACATGGAAGGTATACTATTAAGTAAAATAACACATACAAAGTTAGACAAATTCTGTATGACATCACTTATAGAATCTAAAAACACCAAAGTAGCGAATATAACAAAAATGGACTGCTTTTATACTTCTGTGGACTTGAAAACTAGGTGATGGAACTCATGAGAATATGGGGGGGGGCGGGTTGCCTGAGAAAGGACTTCCCAGAACCCATTAACAGGTCAGATACTGCAGTTGTGTATTGACTTGCCACCAACCCTTATCTCCTTGAAAACTCTTATTTATTAATGTTGGTTGTCCTTGTTCTAGTCGGTGGGGCAGAGCTGCTGTAATCCTCCCCTCAACACGCTTCTGTACTTAGCAAAGCTCTGCAACCAGAAGCTGATTCCAGCCAGGCTAGAGGAGCTCTGGGCCTTGTGTCTGGGAAACAAAGCAGTTAGTTGAATATTCCTTAGAAATGCAAATCATATTTAAAACAGGCCTTATCTTATATTCATAGTTCATTCAATGATGCCTACATCATGATACTATCCTGCAAATTCTCCTTCTCTTCTTTATCCTATTGCTTCTTTTTCCTTTTTTTAAATAAAATGCTGAACATATGCTCTTTTAGCTTATAACTTATTGGGACTAAAGCTAAAACATCTAAAAAATGCTTTTCTAAAAAAACATATTGTCAAAACTGCAGAGCTGGGGCTTCCCTGGCAGTTGGTCCAGTGGTTAAGAATCTGCCTTGCAATGCAAGGGACACCGGTTGGTCCCTGGTCTGGGAAGATCCCACCTGCCATGGAGCAGCTAGGCATGGGCACCGCATCTACTGAGCCCACGTGCTGCAACCACTGAAGGCTGCACAGCCAGAGTCTGTGCTCCCCAGTGAGAGAAGCAATCACAACAAGAAGGCCGCACAGTTGCAGTGAGGAGCAGCACCCACCCACCCCCAACTAGAGAAATCCCACATGCAGCAACGAAGACCCACCACAGCCCAAAGAAATAAATACATCTTAAAATACACCTGTGGTGGATTCATGTTGATGTATGGCAAAACCAATACAATATTGTAAAGTAGAATAAAGTAAAAATAAATTAAAAAATAAAATAAAAAGAAAAAATAAAATGTGATACCATGTGAAAAAATTAAAAAAAAAAACTGCAGAGCCCTTAATGATTCTAATTTTTAATGCACATTGTTACGGAGCTACTACATATATTTTTACATTAGTTTCTTTGCACAGAAACAAATGAAAAATGCTTTATTAAAGATGCTGTCGGGTGAATATTAGACAAGAAACTTGGTTGTCTGGCATTTCTCTGGTGCTTAGCAGCATCTTCAGGGTTTCACTGTGCTTCCTCATTGGACCCTGAGACAACCCAGAGGTTACACTCTCCCCCATCTCAGAGCCAGTAGACCAGAGGTGCAGAGGTGTCCAGCGACGTGTCCAGGGTCTGTTAGCATCCTTGAGACTGAGCCCGGGAGCTCTGCTTCCCAGACCTGTGGGTTTGCCCCATGAGATCCCAAGTTATCGTACTGATGAGTAAGAGCTGAAACCTCTTAGCTTACAGCCTGCAGATACGTTAGTTCTCACCGTGCAGCGGGGGCTGCCCACCGCTCCGAGAATGTGAAATGTCAGAGCTTCCAGCATGAGAGGAGGAGAACCTGAGCGGTGTGTGATCCTGAGGGAGAAGTCTGTCTTCTTCAACTAGCTGTCCCCCGGCTGCTGCTGGAGCAGTGGGGACTGCCCCTTGGGGATCCGAGGATTGACCGGTTAGTCATGTACAGTAATCTGGGGACCCCGGATCTAAATAGAGTGGCCTTCGTTATTAGCCCACTTAGGCTTCAAGGAGTGACTGGTTAGTTGTGTACAGGAATTTGGGCACCCTACAACTAAATATAGTGGCATTCGTTGTTACTGAAGATAAATGTCCAGTGTTTTTAAAGAACTAAACACTGTCTTGTTCAGTGGTGTTTTGGCCTCAAAACACCACTAAAGTAGTGGTCAGTTAATGAAATTATTATCTTTCAATACTAGGTGACTAAGGTGTTTTGGAATATATTCTGATCCATTTCTTAATACAATCATATCTGTGCCACTTGTATCCAAATCAAAAGTTTCCCTTATTTTTTGCTTTCAAATTTCAAAATATAACTGTTTCAGAGCTGGAAAAAAATGAGTCTTTGACAGGAATAATTTGCATAACTGGATTTAATTTGTCATTTGCAAACTCTATTGCTTTTTAAGAATTGTTAATGATAGGTTATGTTAAACCAATGTCTTTGAAGGTCTATTAAGATGTTACATTCCAAATAGAACGATATTTAAATAAACATTTCACAGATTTGTATTTTTCCTTTCATTTGTGTGTGTGTGTGTATTTGCTGATGGAATATAGAATGCTTCCTGAGCAGTCAACCCAATCCCCAAATTCTAAAATGTTCTCATTATCCAGCTTAGTTTTTTAAAAATCAGAAATTTAGGCTGATCTATTTATATTCACAGACTGGTGCTATCAAGTTAATCCTATAATTAAAATTCATTTCCCAAAGATGTTACTAGCATCCTAGAAATATTAAAGATTTAAATCCTAAAAATTGGTATGGAAATGATTCAATTTTCTCTAAATTTTTTCCTCCTCTCCCAGAGTGATTCATTTCACTTTCTGTGTCTTCCTCCATGAACTATAATGCTTTTGCGGAGATCCCTAATTCAGTGAAACCTGTTTAGGGGATCATCTCTGTTAGAAAGACAGCTGCCGAAAAGGCATTCACTTTCCGAGCATGGATTTTAGATTACGGCCAATCAAGACTCAGAGCTGGAGGAACACCTGTCAGAGACGTTTTTCTACAAGAAGATGGTCTCTTTAATCAGGTTTCATTGCACTTCAGAAAAAGATTCATTTTAAAATGTGGGTAAAACGGCATCTGCTTTTATGATTCATCCTCACCATCCTTTTAAAGCTGAAAAACCAATTTAGAGTTTATTTACGACACCGTTCTATAGCAGAAGGAGAAACTTCAACAAAGTGTTTAACGAGGAAGGACTTTCCCAGATGTTAGACTTGTAACTCTTGTGAAGAAATCTAAAAATCTAGTTTTGAACTTTTCTCCTGTGAGTGTAATTAACGATAGGAATTCTTCAGGGCCAACTTTTATAAATGTTTAAGGTGAATTGGGAAAATATCCTTCCTGAAAGCTGGGAAACTGTCCTGTGTTGAAATTTGCTGCATTTATCTGTTAACAATGCAAAATATTATTGATACTGACTGGTGTTTAAAGGAATGACACTCAGCTTTCAACTCTGCTCTAATTAGAGGCAGAGTTAAGTATATAAAACACAGGTACCTTCTAACATCTGCAGACTATATTGAGCGTAACTATTAAAAGACAAACTTCATTTTGCGAACTGTAATTTAATGGTATAACTGTGCAGACCAGAATATCGGTTAATTTTCAAAACATTTTATTCTACACCAATTAACTTGGGTCCTAGAGGGCAAAACGACAAGAGGTTACTCGTTCACTATGTATTTAATTAATTGAAAAATGCTCAAATTGCTTTTACAGTTGTTATTAAAAAGTAGAATCAGTGTTGCCAGTGCTCAACCATAATTGGAACCCCAGGGAATTAAATATTTAGCATTAGTAATGTAATAGCACTTAGGACACAAATTTCTATTTTCGTAATGAAAGCTATACACTGTGAGTGCAAGCGGCTGAAACGACAGCTGTGACAAGTGAAACGGCCTGGGATATTTCAATAAGACACCTCATTGGACAGCAAGTCTTACCACATTACTCGTTTGTAAGAGATCTGCAAGTTTAATTCCCAATAGAAACCCGTTACCCAACTATTTAGATTTCTAATTGCATGCAGGATGAACAGTTGGGCAAATGTCTTGGCTGTAAGTGGCTGAAATGTATAGTGCTTTCTAAATAATCCTATATAAGTTCATGCCTTTGTCAGTTTAAAAATAGCAGGACTGTCAGGGAATAAAGATCTTGTTTGTTTTAAGTTTAATTACATTTTAAGCATAAATGCTTTCAGTGTTACAATGAGAAAAGTTGGATATTAGACTCTAATGAGCTACAGTGGTAGACGGCTAGAGACCCTAAGGGATTCCCTCCGTAAATTAACTGGATAAAAGTACTTGGTTAGGATATAGTTGATGGCTGAGCTGTTCTTGAAACCCAGTTATAGAGCTGTCTCTCACTCCTGTTTTCATTCTAAACAGGCCCTGTAGAGACTTCAACGGCCGCCTGTTACAACCGTTCAACTTGTCAAAATGTATTATATTACTCCACTAATAAATAGTATTAAAGGGTATTTGACTTCATTTCTCCTTTTCAGAGGGGATCAGGTTGATAAACACAACTGGCTTAGGTCGGTCTCATTTTAATTTGTTTATGTCATCTAAGTAATATTGAAGGTCCCTGGTTTGAATTTGGCAAACATTATTTTCCTGGGGATGTAAAACTTACAAAATATTATGGACAATGGAAACAATTAATGGAGACTATTTATTATAGAATCCCTGTCTGTGAAAGATGTATGACTTTGACATGTTTAGCCCATGTTCAAAGTATTTGAAAAACCATAACTAAACTGACATTCTTTGAAGCATAACTCGCCTAATTCCTTTGCCAATCACATTCTGTCTTTTCTTGAGAAAAAGAAAAAAGTTGCAAGACATTTTGGTTTCACCATCTTCTTTTGCTTACTATTGTCCGAGACAGTTGTTTTCAAAAATTTATTCTAACTGATCATGATTTCTATTTTATTTTGTGTAATGTTTAGATGTAAAGGCTATTTTTCTTTTAAAGAGAGAGAAAAGAAAAATGTAGAAATGTATTTGATAAACTCTCCCTTTCACCCTCTCCCCTAATCTTCCCTTTCTCACTGGTGATCACCTTTGCTAACAGTTTGATAATGTATCAAGCATCCATAATATTTTCCATAATATTATACATGTGCACAAGCAGATGTTATTTATACAAATTACACATAGTGTATTTATTTAAAGAACATACTTTTTTTCCCCCACTTAATCATCACGTATACTTTCCTATAATGGTGCCCAAATCTTCCTTATTCTTTTTCATAGCTAATTGTAATTCCATTTTTTAGAGGCATAGGATTCGTTTAGCTACTGCCTGTTGATGTCATTTGAAGTTACCGCTAGGATTTCACTATGGCAGATAGCGTGGCAGTGAACTTCCAAGTGTGCCTGAGTGTATGTGTGTATATGTGTGTTTGCAGCAGATGTGTGTACATCTTTGAGCAGATGTCATAAAACGATATTGAACTAGCATTTATTGCATGATTACTCTGCGCCAGGCACTATTCAAAGCACTTTACATATATTATGCCGTGCATCGTTACAATAAAAAGCTAAGATGTACTGTAATCTCCATCTTACATATAGGAAAGCTGAGGCACAAGAGAGGTTAAGTTGCTTGCCAAAGGCCACAGGCAAGTAATAGCAGAGCCTGGGGTCAAACCCAGGCGGTCTGGCACACCAGTCTGAGTTCTTAACCAAACCAATGTGCCTGTAGAAATGCTTTGTTTTTCCTTCTAATTTACCTCTGCTTAGTAGTGAGTTTGAATGTGGTTTCCTATGTTTATTGCTATAACATTTCTTCTTTTGAGAATTGGACTGTTTCTGTCTTTGCTCATTTTTCTCTAGTGGTGTCTTCTTAGCAAATTACAACAGATCTTAATTGTTAATGGCTGTTGGCTCTTAGTTATACTTCGTCAAATATTTTTTCTAAGCCGATTGCTTATATTTTTACCTTGGTTTATTTTAATATTATAAGTTTTGCTTTATGGATTGAGGTATAAGGAAGGTTTTCACCACCTACAAGATTACAACTATGTTTTCCTACGTTTTCTTCTACTACTTTTAATTTTTTAACAGTTTTGATCTTCCACTCAAGTGGGATTTATTTGGGTGTGCAGTGTGAGATAAAGATCAAACCTTTTACTTCTAGTAACACCCACAGGTCTTTTGTAAGCTGTCCATTTTTTTCTCTATGGTTTGCAAGATAACCTCTGTTTAATACTATATTCTGTCTATATATGTCTCTGGATTGCCAATTCTCTGGAATATTTCACTTGTCCAATCCTATAGCATCACACTTTTTACCATTATAACACAAAAGTGAGTTTAAAATCTTATAATTAAAAAATAATCTCTATCAAACACTCTCATATTATAAAAATAATATATATTATAAATATCTATATATAATACAAAATTATATATACATAAAAAATTTAAAGCTATTTTAATGACATACATTTGCTTTTTCAGATAAACATTTGTGTCAGTGTAAAAATTTCATTTAGAAATTCCTTTGGGACTTCAGTTGGGAGTAGATTGAATTTATAGCACAATTTAGGGGAAGGGATGAATCTTTTTAATCCTCACTCCTTATGATATCTCAGAATAGCACCTCATAAATATCTGTTGAATTAATGAATATGTGCTTTGTTTTGGTTTTAGAGACAAGGAGAGGGGGTAAATACTTGTTTTTTTTCTAGATAGTTTAAAAATTCTTAAAATGATCTATTTCATTAGATTTTAAATTTATCATTGTGAAGTTCTATTATACATAGTATTTTCACCTAAAACATCTTCCCCATATTTCTAACTATTTACACTTTCTTAATCCAAATGTAGTTTACTTTGCTTTCTCCACTTTTTATCTTTGTCAGACAACAGTTTTACTTTATTGGTCTATGTATATAAAAAATTTGATATTATTGATATGCTCTTTTTCACTTGTTTTTCTTTCATCTTAATTCTTCTTTTTACTTGTTTTAGTTTATATGATTGACTTTTTCCTGGGTCTTTTGGCTGAATGTATAGTGTGTTTATTTTTTCCTCTCTCTTTGTTTTTAATACATACTTTTAGGCTATAAATTTTCCTTTGGGTTTTGCTTTGACTGTGTCCAGTAGTTTATATATGTATTGCTTTCATTGTCTTTCTTAACTGAATAGCCTATAATTTTACACTTTTATTATTTTTTAACCAAAGATTTATTTTGAAAATAGCATTAAAAACTAGATGGTTACAGCAGTATTTTGGGGGGGCATAGGTAAAGAGGAGAGAGCTATCCATATATTGTTTATGTTAGGTTCCTTTTTTTTTTTTTTCCACAATAGCTTGAGAATAAAGGCTGTATCATTTGCCCTTTGGGTCGTATGTTGAGATTTCCTTTGTAGTTAACTTTTGTAAACATTCTGCATATTTAAAGAAATATGCCTTCTCTCTATAGGAAAAGTATCTTTAAGTTTACTTATTAAATCAACTTTGTTAATTATGTTTTTCAAATACTCTATGTTCTTATTTTCCACCTATCTTAACCTGTCAGTGCCCTAGAGCTTGTAGTTTTAAAATTTCTCCTATATCTCCAATTATGTGTTTCTATATTTTGAGGCTGTGTTGTTTCATAAAGATTTGTTTCTACTGTATCTTCACGGTGGATGGTGCCTTTAATTGATATAAATTTCTGTCTTTGTTCCCTTAGATCACTAAAGGAAGCCTTTCCCCAGTGTGGTGCTCCTTGTGGTTTTTATTTATTTATTTATTTATTTGGAGAGTCTGGAGTTATTTCACATTTTTCTTGCTTCCCCCTCTGCTCCAGACCTCAACAGTGGGCCTTCCCTAGGCACATGTCTCCTTCTATTTGGTGAGCAGTTCTCAGTAGCACACACTGCTGCTACAACCCCCTGTACCTGTGAGTGAGGGTGAGTGAGTGTGGGGAAAGGCTGGCACTAGCGTAGGCCAAGGGAGGCCCAGAGGGTGCAACGTGGAGGTGATCACTGTCAGTGACTTCAAAGTCAGGCAGACCTCGCATGATGCTGAGAGTGTGTACTTTCCTGAATTTTGCACTCTAGGGGCCTCACCTGCCTCCCCAGAGTCCTCGTCCTGCTAACAGAATCTATTGTTCTCCAGGTGGGCCTTTCAGTGATATTGAGAGACTGACCGTCACTCACTCTGGGTCTTTCAAATCTGTCGTCTCTGAGTTTGCTTCATTGAGAGAGACAACTTCATTTCCACAGTAGTTATTCCTATACCTGTTTACAGTGTGATTTGCTCTGGACTTTCTATTAATCTATTCCTGTCTTTTTAATTTTTATTTTCATCAGGCTAACAGTGATGAATTAGTTAACAGTGAACTAGCACTAAAAGAAAAACAGGAGGTCTTCACCTTGCCCTTCTTCACTTCATTCTACTCCTCAGAGATAACCCTTGAAAAATATCTAGCTGTTTCTTCCATTATTTGCCTTCACATTTCTAAATCACGTGATTTCTGCTTTGCTTATCAGTTAAAGGAGTGCTTTATTGACTTCCACTCATGACATATGAATATATGGTTTTGTTAGTTTACCACTCCTATTGCTCTAAAACTTTATTCTCCCAATATAATTTTTAGTTAAATTTGCTTTTTACTGCTGGGCAAAATAGTGTAACTAAACTTCCCTAATCATTTATGCTTCTTTCCCTTGATGCTCATAATGGACTTGTTTCCATATTTGATTAATTTCCATTTGCTCCATCCACTATGCACTGTCAGCAGTTTCTAAACAGTTAGATCTACCAGATAATAATTTATCAATTCTTTTTTGGTTATTTGGTTTTTCTTTTCTAGGGAACTCTCTCTGAAAACTTTCTTTCCCTCCGTCTCCAGTTTGCATTGATTGCTTTCTTGCTTTGCCACCTGGTTGTCATCCTGAAACTTACATTTCTGCCGTCCTGTGTTAGAGTCTGTGTTTTCTTGCCTTATGTCATCTTCCTTCTTGCTTCTCAATTTCATGCAGCACATCCCTTCACAGCTTTCTACAGAAGTATGGAAGGAAGTAAAATATTTTCATGTGCAAATGTCTTTACTGGAGGTGTAACACTTTTCTTAGAGCTCTATCTTATACCCTGATTGCTCTTGTTCTTTAACTTCATGTTCTTGTTTCATTGATACAATATCTTCTCTTATTTTTCTGAGATGGTTAATAACTTGATTTTCAGCACTATTTCCTTTGGTGCTCCACATGGTCTCAGCTTCCTCCAGATCCCATTTTTCGATATGTTTAGGTCTTTTTCTTTCTCTTGGAGGATCTCCTCAAATGTCTTTGTGGTCATTAGCTATAATGTTTAAGAGAAAGGTACTCAAAAGCTGATGGGAAGCTGTGTGTACCTTTGTGAAGCTTTTTGGTGAATGAATTGGAGGATCAAGTGGCAAGCCATTCTTGATTCTGAGGAACCCTTGAACTTCTTGAAAGTCTCCCTTTCTTTAGACTTAGGTCTTGAGAGGTGAACCTACCAATCTTCTCTTTGGGAGGTCTGATTTAGTGGCTGACTTGGGCTTCCCTGATGGCTCAGTGGGTAAAGAATCTGCCTGCAGTACAGGAGATACAGGAGACTGGGGTTTGATCTCTGGGTCAGGAAGATCCCCTGGAGAAGGGAATGGCTACCCACTCAGGTATTCTTGCCTGGAGAATTCCACAGAGGAGCTTGGCAGGTTACAGTCCATGGGGTCACTAAGAGTCGGACACAACTGAATGACTGACATTTTCACGCTTTCTGGAAGCAAGGAGGAGGAAGGCCCCAGGGAGTATGCTTTAAGAAGTATGTGGCTTTTTTAAGCTCCGTGTCTTGAACAGCTCTTCTCTCTGCATGGAATCTCTGAGGCTGGACCCTTTAATTTAATGTCTCCTGCCCCTGACCGTTGCCTGGATACCTAGGAGAGGAGAGAAGATCTGGGAGCCTTACTGCTGTGCAAAGAATTTGAGCCTATCTCCACCTTAACCCTCAGCCCCACACTCCACCATACCTGTTTCCTCCCATTCCTGAGCCTTTAGGTGCCATGGGCTTCATTCTCAGTTTTGCTCCCCTTTGCAGAATTTAGATTCTAGTTTCCTTTTCTCTTTAAAGCCAGCTTATCACTTCTCCACACTCTCTGCTTTAGAAATTGTTTTGATGTCTTTGAAGATGGTTTTGATATCTTTCGTGCAGTCATGTCTTCCTTCTTTTCTCCTTACATACTTGCATCCTCTTTGCCTGGAATGGAACCCTTATCTCTCCCTTCAGGTCTCAGCTTTACTGTCACCTCATCAGAGACCCCTCTTGGGGGTGTCTCCATTTTCTCCCTCTTGTATTGTCTTTTGGCCTCACTAGGCTGAAAGCACTATCTTTTATCACTCAACGCAAATCCTGGCACCTGTGTGATACATATTTGCTGAGTAAATAAACACAGCAGAGATAGGTTGTTCTAGACTGCAGGAAGTACACCGTTTTCCTTCTGCCTGGCCTGGAGGAAGCTGCCATCAGAGGCACCCATGTTGCCTTTCAAGTGCCAGATCTGGGACCACATACTGCTTTATGAAGGAGTGAAGCTGGATCCATGCGGAGAGGAAGATTATGTCTGCTCCTCACTCCCTCACATCTGTGTTCCAGCTGTGATGACTTAAGCCCTGTCCTTTTTGGAGAAGAGTGTGTAGATCAGTGATCTGGGGTTGGGAGTAGATTCATCATGTTAATAATAAGAGCTCACATTTATTGAGCCCTTCCTACGTGCTGGGCACCATACTCCATGTGCAACATTTTGATGTTGTTTAGTCACTAAGTCGTGTCCGGCTCTTTTGCGACCCCGTGGACTGTAGCCTGCCAGGCTCCTTTGTCCCTGGGATTTCCCAGACAAGAATACTGGAGTGGATTGCCATATTTTGGCCTCTCTAGGCTGAAAGCTCTATCTTTTATCACTCTTAATGCAAATCCTGGCACCTGTGTGATACATATTTGCTGAGTAAATAAACACAGCAGAGATAGATCTCATTTAATTCCCACTGGGGGTAAATTATCTCTGTTATTCCTGTTTGTATAAATGAAGAAACTGTGACTCAAGATGAATTGCTTGCTCCAGTCCATGGAATTAAAGAATGAGAGAAGTGGGACTTGGACCTGGCTTTGTCTGATGCCAAAGCTCCTTCTGTTGGTGTCATCATATTCTACCGGTTTCTGTGATGTTTTCCTCCCTCTACACTTAAGAATCACTGGCTGGACTCATGACATCTTAGAGGAAGAAAAGATCACGTTTGGTGAATGTGATCTTCTTAGAGGAAGAAAAGATCACAAAGGTCATCTATTTGGTCCAACTCCTGTTGGCATTGAGGAGAAAATGTATGCCTGACACTTCCGGTCACCCATCATTTGCAGGGTGAGCACTGCGTTTAGCACTGATGGAAATGGCAGGACTAGACTCTAGCTCACCAAGGCACCTCCAGAAGGGCACAAAAGTGGGCCCCAGATCATTTTGGGCAAGTGCACACAGCCCTCTGTCCACAGGGTAAAGGAAGCTATATCTGATGTAACTTAAGTAAATACAGTGCTTAGCCTGAGAAGGGCAGCCTGAGAAGGGCACATTGGGAACCTACTCTGACGTCGCCTTTCTTCTGACTTATTAACATAAAACACCTATTAGTCACTTTTCCAAAACCCTTGTGCCACCCCAGGCTTTATGTTAAACACAACACTCAGGCAGCCCAAGACGGCAGACTCAAAGGGCAATGTAGGAAAAAAGCACAGCAGGATATGTTCCAAGATTCACCCAACAGTACAAATTTTGGACTAAAATCACAGGCTATTTCTCTCCACTCTTCCCCCTCAAGTTTACCTACTCCCATGGTTCCCTAGCTTTGCAAAGATTTGAGGGTAAGGGGATTACCACTGAAGCAAGTAGGTTTCACATTCTGATGGTGTTTTTGTAGCTGCCACATGTGGCCCCGTGTTAAGTAGCTGAACATTTCTGTTTGCTGGAAGCCAAAGTCAGCCCTCACCTCCTAGGGAGCTCCTTCTGACTTCAAAAAGCATTCCACAGGGTTGTAGAGAACAGGGAGTGGGGGAGAAGGTTACCACTTATGCTGCCTGAATTCAAGTTCCATCTTTGTGCTTCCTGGTTATTAAAGCCTCTCAGGAGACAATGAAAGGGCAGAGGATTTACAGGGGTTTCTTCAGATAAGGTGCTAGAAACTCCGATATTTGAATGAGAGATTGCATTCTTTTAGAAGCAACTTTGTATTGTTTTTTTTAAAAAAGCATAACTAAATGTTCAATTGGGAAGGGTCCTATCATAGATGTGCAAAGTATACTGAATCAGTTAAGGGATCGCTTGCTATCCATGAAAGCTCATCTTTTTGCATCTCTCAGGAAAAAAAGCAGTCATTTAGAATGTTTTCCACAGTATGGCAATTCTGCTGGTGGCAAGTGAAGCCAGCCTAAGGAGGCAGTGCTTCCAGAATGGCATAAGAAATGTGTCATTTACAAACTGTCATTGTGCATAGCTGGGGAGTATAAATGAAGCTAGAATAAATATAAGCTGGACACCCCCTGACTGGAGTCATCTCTTTTTTTGTTTGTTGATGTTTTACTTTATAGTGACTTTTGACAATTTAGCTACCAACAGATTGTCATGAAAAGAATAGCTTTCTCTCTGAAAAGTATTATTCTTTAAAAAAGTTATTAACTAATTTACTATTGGGATTAAGCACAATGAGTTTCTAAATTATGGCATCATCTTAACACCAGTCTGCCTGCTGAATGTTTGAAAAAAATTTATTTTTGCCTGTTAGAATTTCTTAAATTTGAAAAAGCCGTTAAAGTCTTCTAGATTGTTTTCACCATTGAAAATAAACCAACATAATTCTTATTTTGTTCTACTTCATATTTTGAGTGAAATTTTAAAGTAACATAATAATTCTTTTTTAATTTACAAACTTTGGGCAGAATCCTTAACACAGTACAATAAGTTGCCTCATGAGCCAGCTTCCTTCAACAGATTTAATAGAGATGTGAGCATACTTTGTTCTATCGAAGGAAAGTAATAGGCTGATTTTTATTTTGAAATGTAGCCAGTCAACAGATACTTATTGCACATCCCTGTGCATAAGGAATTGTGTGAGATGCCATAGGCATCACATGTTTGGGACGCAATGACTCACTTAGAACATCAAGCATCTTCTCTTATCCTTCTGCAGTGATACGTGTTGAGTGTGGACTACACATCTGTTGTGATGATCTTGGAGAAAGGGGGCGGGGTTCTCTCAGCAGCACCTGCCCTTTGGTGCTGAACCTGACTTGAGTCCATCTCCCTGTCCCTCTGGGATTCTGTCTCTTTCCTCCCCCTTACTCACAGGGCAGACTATAGTTGGAGTGGAGCTGGAGGTTTCTCTGCGTGAAGCTAATTGGCCCATTTGGGGCTGAAACCCAGATTCTTAGACCTCTTAGCACCTTACTTTAGACAACTGGGCTTGGTGCTTTGCATGCAAATGCTAATTGTTAATCATTAGGAATAACTTTCTCCATTGAGGAGACGGGGCTGGCTGGCTACTGCATCAGCCTTGACTCACGCTTACAGTGGGAGCTTCAGTCCTCTGTGTAGAAACAAGTGAAGTTCAGGCGTGGGGCCAATAAGTCCCCTCTTACATTTCAGGGGACAGTTCAGTGGGTGACACATCCCATGACCTGGTCTCCTCCATGATAACATGCAATCATCAGGAGTTAACTTAAACAGTAACTAGCTAGAGATTGATGCAAATGTGTGAACCGCATGCCTATTTGTTGGCAGCAGCCATGGTGACTTCTGGAGGAAAAACTCTCTTCCTCTTCTGATCGTATGGATTTGTCGGCTTGAGAAACCTGCACAGTGATTAGGTTGATCGTCTTTGTTGGCCCGAGACAAGTGTTCTTCTTGTGTTCTTAAGTAACAAAGCTTAAATGTCTCAAGAAATAGATGTATAAAGGAAAACATTTACTTTTTAGTGAATTGAGAACTGCTGACTTACAGAATTGAGATGCGTTCAATATGCATAACAGCCTGAATCTGATAGGCCGTAAACTTAAGGAGTCAGAAGGAGCCATCATCTAATTTCCAGATCCGGAATAGTAACTCTTTCTCCCCTTGTTCAAACAGCCATTCCTAATCCACCTGGCACTCTTCCCCGAGCCCAGATGTGTCATTAGAACCTTCCTTAAGACAAGTTTAAGGCAAGTGATTGGAACCGGTGCTTAAGGAGACATTTATAGACCAGCTCTGATCTAGGTAGCTTCATTCAAGGAAATGTCAGAATCCTATGCTTTCTGGGAGTCTACACTGGTTTGTTTGGATCTTCTCACTCTCTTTCTGTCATGACTTTCGTGTATTACTCTCCAAATGGCATCAGTTTTCAGCCTAGACTTAACTACGCTTCGTGGAGCTACCAGGCAAAAAGAGGAACTTTCCAAAGTCACATGCAGTTTTAACATCATGCTAGGACGCCATATTATAACTGACTTTTCATCAGTGTTAGCTAGACTTTATTAGTTTGAAAAGTGAACTGTATTCAGTCTTTTAATTTTTTAAACCATTTCTCTTTTTATAATTTCATTTGTTCTTGCCTGTGCTGGGTCCTCGTTGCTGTGTGTAGGCTTTCCCTAGCTGTGATGAGTGGGGTCTACTCTCTAGCCGCAGTGCGTGGGCTTCTCATTGCAGGGGCTTCTCTTATTGTGAAGCATGGGCGCTAGGGCACACAGGCTTCAGCATTTGCCACACGCAGGGTTAGCTGCCCCATGGCACGTGGAATCTTCTGGGACCAGGGATTGAACCTGTGTCCCCTGCATTGGCAGGCAGATTCTTAACCACTAGACCACCAGGGAAGTCCTTAGTCTTTTAGTTAAACATCTCATGAAAAGTCTATTGTTTGGACCAGAGGCATTTTTCAGATTATGTGCCTTAGGATACATGCCCCTTAAGTCAAAACAAAGGCTGTGAGTGTGTGTGTGACAGTGTATGTGTGTGTATGTGTGTATTCACAACTGAACTAATACTAAAACCATTTACTGAGCTGGATATTATGGTAGTTATTCTAAATATATTTGAAATACTTTTCAGGGCTGCTATAACAAAATACCACATTGAGTAGCTTCAAGAATAAGAATTTATTTTTTCATACTTCTGGAGACTGGGAGTCCAAGAACAAGGTGTTGGCGGGTCTGGTTTCTCCTGGGCCTGCAGATGGCCGCCTTCTTCCTGTGTCCTCACGTGGCCTGTCCTCTGTGTGTAAGCATGCGTGTGACTCTTGCCCTTATCTCCTCTCCTTATAAAAGGACCCTCGCTAATTAGAATGGATTAACTAGGGGCCACCCAAATGGCCTCGTTTTATAACTTAATCACTTCTTTAAAGGCTCTATCTCCAAACCGTTCCTAGAGATTAGGGCTTCAATATATAAATTTGGGATGAGGGAGAGGGAGACACATTCAGCTCCTAACAGTGTTGAATTCTCACCATAATTTTTGTAATAAAGGAACTGTCATTATCTCCACTGTAGAGATAAAGAAACAGTGGTTCATAAAAGCTGAGTCACTGGCCTGATGACTTCCATGTAGCAAGCCAAGCATACCATTTACATGCTCTCTATTTCTTTTTCAGTGTGTGTGTCAGAGATATCATCTAGGTTTTGAAGTGGCTTTGAAAAGGCCCATTGAAATTTCTGGATTCCTTTAAAAGAAGGCGTATGTAGCCATGTTGCTGAAGGAACTTCTGCCACTTAGCAGCTGTGCGACCTCTGGCAGGTTACCTCACTTCTCTGGCCTTTGGTTTTCTAGTTTACAAAATAGGGTTATTAATCATACCTACCTGAGAGGGCTGTTGTGAAGAGGATGTGAGATAATCCACATAACATATGTCTGTAAATAGCAGGGATTAAGTAGATGTTAGTTGCTATTATTATGTGATTATCGTCATTCCAAGAAAGATGCATTTTCAGAATGGGACCAAGTGATTACTAACATTCCATTTTAATATTTGAAAGTGATATTACTTGCTGGTTATTTGGATCTATATATTATCATAGTTTTAAATATTACCATTTTCAACACATTATGTCATTTTACATCAGTACCATGTCAGAGGCTGGTATAACGTGTCAAAAGGGATTTAACTCATTGGCTGTGTGTCATCAGTGTGATACAGCTCTGAGAATCAGATCAACAGCACCTGCTTTTAACACACATTAGACATACCTGGGTGGTTTCCTTGGAGTCAGGTGACACGCTGAGCTGTTGCAGCACCAATTTTCCGGGGAGTTCAGAAAGACCATAAGAGATGATCAATACTCCCTACAAGCCAACTTTCAAGTAATCCCATTGCAAAATGGCTCTGCAGTCACTCCATATGCAGAGGCCTAAACTAGGCAAATGGAATGTTGCAGAAAGAGTCCCCCGGAGCCCCGCTGGCCCACCGGATGCTGGGTGGCTACTGTGGCTACTGTAGTCTTCTTTTGTTGGGTTGCACTGACGTGGGTGCCAGCTCTCTGGAGTGATGCTCCTTGTAGATGCTACCAGACATCTAATACTGCAAGCTGCAGGGCCTCATCCATCTCGTCTAAGTTACTTTTGCAAGTATTCTTCTAGCTTAAATTCCTGGCAGTAGAGTAGCTGGATTAGAATTTATATATATTCAGAATTTGGATTGATACCACCAAAGCGCCCTTATAAACAGTCAGACCAATACATTCTCATCTACAGTGAATGAATGCACCTCTTTGATGTTATCAAGTATTTTCATTTTTGCCAACATGATAGGTAAGATCCATTCTCCCATAGTTGCTTTGATTTGTCTTTAACTGTCAATATCATTGAGCACCATTTCATCCATTTGTTCCCTGTTTGTATTTTTCACTTCTGAGTGTGAACTGCCTATTCATATCCTTAGTCCACTTTTCCACTGGTATATCTTTCTCCACCTGAATTATATAGACCCCTTTTCAATCGAGGAAGTGAGCCCTTAAGGCAAATATTTCCTCCAGTTTACCCTTTGTCTTTCGTCTTTGTTTACAATATTTCAGTCCATCCTAAGTGTTTACATGTTTTTAAATTTCTCAACACCCAGGAAATTTGTTGAGAGTTAGACCACATCTCAAGATCCCTCCAAGNCTGTAGAACAAAGGTGCAGTGGATTATAACAAAGAAAGTACTTAACTCAAAGATCTAATGTTGCTAATACTAGGGCTACTATCTGTTTTTTCTAGATACCAACTATATCTACAAATAAAAGATATGAAAACTTGCCAGCAAGTATTGGCTCAACAAATGAAACCCTTAATAAGTCCTATTCTAATGGTTTTGACTCCTCGGACACCCCTATATTCCTAGGATGTTTTAAGCTTCCTGTGCCTCTCGTGGTAGGGAGGCTGCAAACAATCACATGCGCACGTGTAAGAGTCCGGCAGCAGGCTAGAAAGCCATCAGAGGAGTTTTTGGATTGAAACACTCTTATTATGCCCAGGAGATTTATTATCTAAAAGCTCTAAATTAACTTTTTTCCAGAAAAAGGTGGTGGGGGGACAGCCCTCTGTTAACGTCAGAAGAGTAGGTGGAAAGCATAACACAGTACAGCAGGCAGACTCTGGTTTTGGGGGTAGATGCTCAAGAAAATCCAGGGGGGGGGAACCCCTGAGGTTCGATCCTGCCTTTGCGTTTTGTCAGGCCCCCTNCCAGAAAAAGGTGGTGGGGGGACAGCCCTCTGTTAACGTCAGAAGAGTAGGTGGAAAGCATAACACAGTACAGCAGGCAGACTCTGGTTTTGGGGGTAGATGCTCAAGAAAATCCAGGGGGGGGGAACCCCTGAGGTTCGATCCTGCCTTTGCGTTTTGTCAGGCCCCCTTCCTCATGGCCTTTGCCATGGGCTGGATTCCTCATGCTGGCTCCCGGCAAGTTATCTTTGTCATTCAGCCAGTTGGATAATTATTAGAAGAGAGCAGAATGAAAGCCTACAGACTCAGTTTTCTTCCATTTCTCTGTTGACTAGCACAACTGAAGTTAGTAGTGACACATGCTAGAGGAGACACAAGAAATCAGATGTGTGCCAGGATACAGCCACCCATCAACAAGATGCTCATAGGAATGTTGGCACAGTGGATGCCTCCAGAAAGACCCTGTAGTAGAGTTTAAAGAGCACGCCCAAGGATAGGGAGGCTTGGGGTTGAATCCTGACCCAATGACTTCATGGGATGACCAAGAGGAATCCATGGAAAAGAAACAATGATATCCCCTCAGAGGAGTGATGTTGGTGGTTTAGTCATTAAGGCATGTTCTACTCTTATAGCCACCATGGATTGTAGCCCACCAGGCTCCTCTGTCCACCTGATTTTCCAGGCAAGGATACTAAAGTGGGTTGCCATTTCCTTCTTTAGGAGATCTTCTAGACCTAGGGATCAAACTTGGGTACCCTGTACTGTAGATGGTCTCTTGCTTTACAGGCAGATTCTTTACCTA
>SJYV01009732.1:0-10908 GCA_006410875.1 Neotragus pygmaeus | reverse complement strand
AAAAAGCAGCGATATTACTTTGCCGACAAAGGTCTGTCTAGTCAAAGCTGTGGTTTTTCCAGTGGTCATGTATGGATGTGAGAGTTGGACTGTAAAAAATGCTGAGCACTGAAGAATTGATGCTTTTGAACTGCAGTGTTGGAGAAGACTCTTGAGAGTCCCTTGGACAGCAAGGAGATCCAACCAGTCCATCCTAAGGGAAATCAGTCCTGGATGCTCATTAGAAGGACTGATGCTAAAGCTGAAGCTCCAGTACTTTGGCCACCTAATGCAAAGAACTGACTGATTGAAAAAGATGCTGATGCTGGGAAAGACTGAAGGCAGGAGAAGAAGGGGACGACCGAGGATGAGATGGTTGGATGGTATCATCAACTCAATGGACGTGAGTTTGAGCAAGCTCCGGGAGTTGATGAAGGACAAGGAAATCTGTCCATGGGGTCGCAAAGAGTTGGATATGTCTGAGCAACTAAACTGAACTGAAGGTTCATTCATGTAGCATGTTTTTACTGTGTGTCTACAACTGAACAAGAAGCCAGGTACATTTTAGAAAGAGCAGACATAAGTCCTCATGCAAAATATGGCTTTCTAGCCACCATATGGAAGGAATGGGGCAATAGAGCCATGAAGGAAGTGATACAGCCAGGTGGCTCTCTAAGGAAGAGTTCCAAGCAGAGAGTGACCTGTGCAGTTCCTGTTAGCCTGGTGTATGGAATAAAAGGGACCAAGTCCAACGCTGCTGGGGCAGAAGAGGTGACTTTGAGACAAAGATGTTGTCAGATGAGGAGCAGAGAAAGTGGTAAGTCGATAATATTAGGAATGTAGGGAAAAGACACAATTCATGCTTATTTATCTTACTGATGATGCTTATGACCTGTTTATTGAAAGAATCATTGAAATAGGGTTCTCATATTAATATATAAGATTTTTGTGGAGATTACAGAGTAAATCAAACCTACCTTGACCTATTTGCAGTTTGCCGATTGGTGTCTTTGAATGTATCCATCTATATCTCTGTGTCTAATCTATAATTGTATATATCACAATTTGATTCATCCAATATATAATTTGTACATTCCCTTTACGGAGAAGGCAATGGCACCCCACTCCAGTACTCTTGCCTGAAAAATCCCATGGACGGAGGAGCCTGGAAGGCTGCCGTCCATGTGGTCGGGAAGAGTCTGACACGACTGAGTAACTTCCCTTTGACTTTTCACTTTCATGTATTAGAGAAGGAAATGGCAACCCACTCCAGTGTTCTTGCCTGGAGAATCCCAGGATTGGAGGAGCCTGGTGGGCTGCCGTCTATGGGGTTGCACAGAGTCGGACATGACTGAAGTGACTTAGCAGCAGCAGCAGCAGCACATTCCCTTTAACACTTAGCAATATGTCTTGAACAAATCCCTGATCCCTTAATTTCTTCCAAAGTAGTAGTCTAATTCATCTCCGTATTTAAAGTCAAAATTCAAAGCTTTGATTGAACAATGCTTTACTGAAGCACAATTCTATTTGGCATGTTGTATATAATACATATATACATATACTTTATAATTATCTTGAAATTTAATGCACTATTCTAATTACTTTTACAGGCAGTGTACTGTTGAAGGTATCTTTTACAATAATATATTTTATTATTTTCCTAAGAAGTGGTCCTAGGAGCAAATTACTGTTTCAAAGAACATAACTTTTCTTAAAGTTTCTTGATTAAAAACTAAAACTTCATAGAATTTAAAATAAAATAAATAAGCTATAGATTTCTCAAATTTTTCACATTCAAAACCAGCCCATTGTCCATTATGTCCACTGAGGAAAGATTCTGGAGGAAATATAATTAGTTGGTCATATTTCATATTTAACTAGACTTCAAAACTCATGTATGAAAAAATAATTATTTGAATTTTTAAACCACTTTATTCATGCTGAGTTTTTATTATATTGTTGGTCTTATTTGGAGAAAAATGTTTTCACAAATTAGTTTTAATTATTACTGTATATCAGCTTAATGTAATAGAGTTTAGTGGATTGTGTTCAAAGTCTCTTTATACTATTAGAATGAAAAGAGATCATTTAATGAAATAAAGGACTTTTGTTTTTAGATACTGCAGTTAAGAAAACTTAAACATATTGCCATAATATTCATGAAGGAATATACCTTATTTTATCAGATTATTTAGCTGAACTCAAATGAAAAAGGTGAAGATTACTAAAATCATGAATTTTTAATAGGTGAAAATATATTTAGTATATATCTATTATCAGATAATTTGACTTCTGAATAAAACTGAAAATCTTCATGAGCAAAAAATGATTCAATACATGAATCATAGTACAAATCTTTATAGTATGTGTCCAGATAGCATCATTTATGTGTGATGATGTGTAATGTATAAAATGTGAAGTCGTTACCTCTTGCCAGGTACAAATTTCAAAATAATCTAGCCAGAGCATGTTCACTAATTGCATTACTATTATATGTCCTTCATCACACAGTGTAGCTATATAACCTTTGAAAATCGTGTCTCCTGTGATTCTTAAATGCTGAATCATTTCATAGACATTTAAGTTCAATTCATTTGAGTTAAAAACTATAGTTTTTGAAAAATGTCTACAATATACTTTTAATTTCTGTCTTTCCTTTCTTATTTGAATTATAATAAATTAATCATTTTTGGTGGCTATTTGCCAAGTCATTAATCAAAAATGTTTCCTAAATTGAATACTAATAATTATGGGCAAATATTTAAATTCTGTTAAATGAAAAAATGGGAAAAAAAAGAAACAAACTTTTTTTCATTTGAAATTAACTTCATTCATTCATTGATTCATGGCAGAATTTAATGGGATGACTATACTATTTATTATCCAAAATGGCTCATTTTTTTAGGATGCAAGGGGCTTTTTTTACTTCAATTGAAGTAGATTTTTTAAGAAAAATCTGAATTCATAGGAGTGATGTACAGGAATTTTTTTTTTAATAATGGGATAAAAAATGATTTTGCAAAAAAATCAAAATATAAGTAAAATGGAGAGATTAAAAAATCAGAAGTAAAGATTGATATTTTTCTATTTGGCTCCTCCATGATGATATTTTTAAGTGTTAAAGTTTTCAACATTTTAATTTTAATTTTTAAAAAGAATGCTAGATTTTTCTGTTACTCTTAGATGTAAAATGTGTACACATCAATTAAAAGNAATCAGAAGTAAAGATTGATATTTTTCTATTTGGCTCCTCCATGATGATATTTTTAAGTGTTAAAGTTTTCAACATTTTAATTTTAATTTTTAAAAAGAATGCTAGATTTTTCTGTTACTCTTAGATGTAAAATGTGTACACATCAATTAAAAGTTTAATAGTTTTACCCATTTCCCTGTGTGTTTAGAAGTGAAAATGGGTGATTTGAAAGGGAATCAATGAGAAAAAAAATATTTAAAATTTAAATTGTAGATAAAACAGCATGTCTAGAATAAATTTAGTTGCTACCAAAGTGAAAGTGTATTGCCCTTACATATGTTGCCTTTGCCTAAATCAATAAATATATTAATATTATGGCAACTGATAAAGGTAATTTATTTTTGAATTAAAGGCAAATCTTAATATGAATGCTTATTAGACTGTGTCTTTCTTTGAATATATATTAGAGTTTATTAATTTTTAATACAGATAAACCTATTTAAGGTGACTTATGGTTTAATAAATGCCAGTGAGAACAGGAAGTTTAAAGGCTTATAAAATTCAGGAAGATAATTTCAACTTGATAATGTTTCACAAGGAAGACTAATACAACTTTCTATTATTATTCATTCACTATTTCCTGATGTACAGACATTGATATTTAGCATTTTCATGCTTTGAGAAACTGTTCTATGCTTATTGTTAAGTTGTCTGCAATTTTGTGAATTAATAAATGAGAGTTCCTCCATTTCTCAGCTATATCCACGAAGCATGCTGGCAGTTTTCACTTCCATACATCAGCTGAATGCTACTTTAACTAGCTTCTCTCTTGGTTTATCAGCAATTAAATTTATCTGTGTCAGTTTACTTTTGCTGTTTACATTTTTAATATTGTAATAACTTTTGAGGTTAGCTAGGCTGATATGTGGTAATCTTATTATTAAAATGAGTTAAAATAAACCATAAACTGGTTTAGCTACCTCTATCAGTTCAGTTCAGTTTAGTTGCTCAGTCGTGTCTACCTCTATAGCAGCTTACATATTTTACTTCATATAGAAAATTTACTTCTGGGCATTCTACCAAATGATGTATGTATTTCACATATCTTTGGGACATTTCTAAAAGTAGCAGTATTAGATGAACTAATCTAGAATGATGAGGAAGAACACAGAATAACGTGTATTTTAAAATTCATTAATCCTAGATGATTATTTTTCTGTTTTTTCCCCTATTTTAGATTTCTATTCAAAAAAGAGGAAAAATCTGTTTAATTTTTCCAATTTTGAGTATAAAAGTAGATTTAACTTTCAAAGTGATGTTTCAAATTAAAAATATGTATACACACATATTTACAATAATGTATATATTTGGCAGCAATTTAATCTGAGTGATGCAGTCTGGATTATATGAGTTTATTTTACAATCAAATTATTTTATGTTAATTTCTCACATACATATACTTTTAGGGACTTTAAGGATTTCTTCAATTGAAGAAATAGTGATGTTCGGATTCATAGCTTTATCATAGATAAAAAGAAATCCATAACGCAGCTTGGATTGGAGGCTACAACTTCCAATGCTTCATCTTAAGGGATGTACCTGTTGTTAGCACTTTCATTTTAAGATGCTTTCACAATTTTCAGATACCAGGAAAGCTAGTGTTCTTAAAGTAGTAAGGGTCAACAATGGAATACAGATTAACATTTTTTTTCTATTTCAATAATTCATCGAGAATTGAAATATTCAAAGTAAATTTTTTAAAAAGGAAACTGATACATTCACTTTCATATTTTCTCAAATAATGCTTAAATTTCAAGATTCAGATCTACTAAAATTTTTGTTTTGCTTTTTCATGGTTCATTTTTTAAAGCTTAAGCATATTATTAGAAGAACTACAGGTTGATCAGAGTGAAAGTAGATTATGTGTATTTTATTTGGTAATAGTGAATGAAATAAAATTGCATAAAATCACTTGTATTTATTATTTTAAATATAATAATTCAGCATTGTTAAGTGCCTTAGTTTNTGATTTTCTACAAGGTGCCAAAGGTCATTGTTTTTCCTCAGAAATATATGCTCTGTAACATGAGGGTGAACCCTCATTTGAGTTCTCTAGCTCTGAAAGTTGGGTTTGGTGGTGTTCAAGGCATTTCTACAAGGCAACATCTCTGATAATTTTCTCTCTATGGCCTGAAAGAATCAGCTTCAGAATGAAAGACAATATGTAATATTTTTCAAGAGCATCATATTACTCAAAGATTTCTGTACACTAGATACATTCAATTCACTACACAGTGTTCAAAATTACTAATTGAAATTATGCAAACATAACACTGTCAGTATTTCCAATTTCATGATGAGGAATAATTACCAGAACCCCATAATCAGCATCTGTTTATCAATAAAAATAAAGAGAAAGTAGGATATATATGAACCACTAAAGACCAACATTTCAACTTTGATTTTACTTCAAAACTGTGTCAAAACTGTGACTCTATACATATGCTGTGTAGCTTCAATTTCTCTATCAGGTCAGTAAGAAAAGTTTGTTCCCATAAGAATCTATCTTCCAGTAAAGGCACCGAAAATAAGTGCCTGAACAAAGAATCTTCTGTTATTAAAAAATAAACAAAGCATCCTCTCCTCTTTTTATATGTATTCCTCTATACATTCTCCCCATATTTATATACTGAAAAGCAATAATTCAATCCAGAACATTTATTGGGCTATGATATCACAAAGAACATCAGGTCAAGGTAAAAATCCACTTGATGAAATCTGTGTGTACACTTATACCCCCAAATCTGCATTTTACTTTCTTACCAAGATTACAGATGTTAGTGTCATTAAATTTAGATGCCTTGTTGCTATGACTTGTTTATACATGTAAGGAATCAAGAATATCTGGGATACCATGTTATACTTTTTTAACTTCCCAGGTGGCACTAGTGGTACAGATTCCTCCTGCTAATGCAGGCAAGAGCCACAGGTTCAATTCCTGGATTGGGATGACCCCCTGGGGAAGGAAGTGTCAACCCACTCCAGTATTCCTGACTGAAAAATTGCATGGACAGAGGAACCTGGCAGGCTGCAGTCCATGGGGTCACAAAGAGTCAGACACAACTGAGTCTGCATGCACAAGCATACTATATTTTAACATTTTTAAAAGAATGATGAAAACCCAAAATAGAATTAAGATCTATATGATTTTGTATAACAAAAATATTTTAAATTCATTTAATGTGAAGTACTCCAGAATTAGTCTTGTTCATTTTGATTTTGACCCCTTTTCCAACTTTTTTTGTAGATTAACAACAACAAAAATTACTTTTGCTATGCTTTACAGGATAAGGATGCTAATAAACATATAGACTCCAGGGTTCAGGGTTTCATTACATTATTAGTATTCTCAGTGCTCAGTTGCTTAGCTTTGTTTGACTCTTTGCAATTGCTTGGAATCCAGTTCACAAGTCTTCTCTGTCAGTGGGATTCTCCAGGCAAGAATACTGGATTAGGTAGCCATTGCCTTCTGCAGAGGATCTTCCCAACCCAGGGACTGAACCACATCTTTTGCATCTCCTGCATTGGCAGGCAGATTCTTTACCACTGAAACACCTGGGAAGCTCATTTGCGATCTTTTAAAAAACCCAACTTTCTAGAATATTTGACTTTTAATACTATATAAGAGGATATAAAGACAATCATTCTCATCTCATCTTGCAACTTGGTAACAACTTTTTTATATTTCACTTTTAGTAGAAACATGTCATAATAAACCTAAATAAATAACAGAGAAGAATATAACTGAGCTATTCATGTTGGATATAAGGGACAGCTAGCTTTTTAATATAATTTCCTATTTTTCTTATTTGGCAAGATATTTGCATTTTTTTTTCTGTGTGAGTTGTACACAGTGGATGTTAAACGCATTAACCAAAACGAATGTAAATGTTAGGTTAAAAAACCTAGCATCTTATAAAGGATAAGGTATTTTAGATTTCTGGCACAAAACACTCATGCAAAAATTTGCTAAATTGCACTTCTGCAACATGGCTAATATGCATAAAAAACATTTTATTTTATGAATAAATAAGAACTATTCTGTATAGCATAAAGTTCTAGAAAGAGTGGAAAACCAGTCTGTATTCATAGGGTTTTCACTTAATAAAAATAAGTACATAGAGCTCAATGGAGAGAGAATCATCTGACAATGTAAGCAGGTGCCTAAAAAACTATAAGGATGTCTCCTTATAAGATGGATTTCCCCACTTTAGAATAAAACAGAAAATCATTGCTCATAGACGGCAGCCCACCAGGCACCCCTATCCCTGGGATTTTCCAGGCAAGAATACTGGAGTGGGTTGCCATTTCCTTCTCCAAATAAGATCATAGACAAATGATTACCCTTGATGCAAGTATTTCCTAATGATTTCTTCAAGTCTACTTGAAAATTCAAAAAAATTAAGAATTATTTAAACAAATCGAGTGGGCTATTATCAGTTTGTTGAGAGTGTCAATCAACTGTGAATGTGGGAGAATTTAAGTAGATAAAAATATTGCCAACATTCATATACGATTCCTTTCTTATATTAACACATACAAAAACTTAAGCAGTTTCATTACCACTCAGAAGGAAAATATTTTTTTCTCATCATGAATTTCAATTTATAAACCCTACCTAATTTGTATTGTTAATGCTCAAAATGTGTAAAATCATATTTTGTTTGTAATAGAAAACTACTAACTTCCATTTTCCAGTATAAATGATAAAAATAAATTTAAATGTCACTATTAATGCTTTGAAATATGTAGTATATTTTGCTGGATACAGTTTAAAACTATAAATAATTATAATATTATAGTATACTATAATATATATAGTATATTATATTATAGTTATAATTATAAGTATTATGTATTTTTTCCTTTGTTAAAATAATCTATTTAAAGTAACACTGACATTTTTATTGATATTCTCTTTTAATATGTTTATCATTTGCTTGGTTTATTTCTTAAAATTTTAGGACTAAATACAATTAGTTTATATAAAATTGCAAGTCCACTCTTTTTAAAGTGACCTATCTTGTATGTTTTTACATAAAAGCCCTGTTTCTGGCAGCATGTCATAGCCAGGGAATTAGGCTAGAATTGCTAAAGGAGAGGTTATGATTTACAAACAAACTAAATGTGACATGCCCCTCTTTTTTATGAATTAGTTTTTTAAGATGTAAATAAGGACAATTTGACTAAAACTGAAGATTTAAATAATTTTATACAATCTGATCTCTTTTTTGCTTTCTAGGATCAAGATAGTATTTTCATAAAATGCTGACTGGTATGGAAAACCAAAATAATAATTACGAATAAAAATATGAAGATCAACCTATTCCTATTTCCTACTAAGAACAGCTGTTACAATAACATTGTATATAGAGGGAGTTTAAATTGTGTTTACAAATAACAGTACACTTAAACTTCATCTTTAAAGGAGAATTTCAAAAGACAATCCAGAATTAAAGGGACAAGGGACAGAAATAAACCAGCACCTGGGCTTTCTGCTTCATATCCATTTCTTCAGGAAACAATGAAGATAATTTGAGCAGTCTTAACTACAAGAATATTTGCTGATCCATAATCTCTTGTTTGGTAACCTGCGACCAACTTAAATTACAGAGCTTTTTTCTGTGAGGACAGTGCTGATGTATATAAAGGGTTGGATACAAAGTAGAGAAGGTGGTAAATGGTAGATATGTACTTCGCTGCATTGGTCCATAATTTTTAATTCAACCTCACTTTTCTAACCAAAATTTACCACGCTGCAGACAAGATTATTTTGATGGGAGAAATAACAGACTATAACTTAAAAAATGGTTAATTTTCTTCAAAATCATTTCAGTAAATATAATTTCGCCTGAAGACATAATTTACTTTTAGAAACCAGTCTTCACCCTTCCTTTCCCCTTTATTTCCTTCCTTCCTTTCTTTTCTTTCTTTTCTTTGCTTGCATTTGTAATCTCAACCTATCTTGTATGTTTTTACATAAAAACCCTGTTTCTGGCAGCATGTCATAGCAAGGAATTAGGCTGGAATTCCTAAATGAGAGGCTATGATTTACAAACAAACTAAATGTGATCATGTCTCTGTATTTTATGAATTTGTTTTTTAAGATGCAAATTATCAACATAGTTGGAGCCATTGTTTTGTACCAGATATCCAGATATTCTATGATAGAGAAAAACCCACTCAAATTCCCCTTCTCTTCCATACACTTGATTTTAATTTATTTGGAAAGTGAAAACATAGTTTATTTCATTTCTTGCAGCCAGTGGGGAACTTTTCTAAAAATTACATTCAACCATACACTGAGACTTTCACTTACTGGAACAAAAGTGTGTCCTACTTAGCAGGTACACTGAACAGTAATCAAGCGGTTAATAAAATAGAAAACACTGAAGTCTATATAGCACAAAAGGCCAATATCTTTCTACTCCTCATCAGGGAGTTATAGAAACATCCTGACCCAGCTCTTTGGACACACAGGAGTTGCCATCCGATTCAGATCCTTGATTAATATACTATAGAATGATGCATCTGGCAATGGCCTACATAGGATTTCTCTAAGGACTGGGGGAAAAAATAGACACTATTAAAATGGAACAATTATATTACCATATATTGCTACTGTTTTACAATTTGTGGTAAATTTTCTAAACTAAAGGTTATTTTTTTTAATAATCAAATGCTGATTTCAAGATGAGAGATTTCAATCAGGATGTGTAAAAATAAACATAAAATGTTTCATGATATTGATTTTAGGTAGTGAAACTAGTATTAAATGTGTTTATTCAACAACAAATGAACTCACACAGATTTTATTTTGGAAGATTAAACATTTGTTTCTCACTTCTGAGTTAGCTAATGCTTCATAACACTTTTCCTAATGCTAAACTTGCTCCTTTTCACAGGATAAAGCCCAGCATATAAGAGCAAGACTGAACAGGAAAAAAGGCCCTCATTCTAATTGAATTCTTTTCATATTCATTAGTTACTGGATACTAACAATTGCTTTCTATGGTGAGAATGCAAGGCATTGCTGACATAATTCCACAGATAAGCAGGTAGTTCTCATAATGTAGCAATTAGAATGTGCCCTAAAATTTACAAATAGAGATAACCCCTCTCCATCAGACATTTTTAACAACGAACACCTTTTGCTGAAAAAACACAGCATACAACTTATATATATAGGCTGGTTTACATACTTATTGCATTCCTATCTCAATGAATGAGTCAACTTTTGCCACATCAAGGTAGGCTTGATTTCATTTTGCATCTACCTTGATCTGGAAAAAACCCATAAAACTTGTGTATGAAATATCCACAACCTACTGCCATCAATTATCTGGGCCTCCTTGATATGCCATTCTTTATGTAGATTGTCTTAAGAAAATCATTGAATGCTGTAATATGAACCCTATAATTTAGTCATCTACAGTTTATACATTGGAAGCATTCTTACAAACTATTTTGACTTTAACTGGTTTCTGAAGACATGATTTGAATTTTTTGTTATAAAAGAATATAGGATATAAAACTGCAAAAGCTCAATACACTGTTTTTTATTTTCTTCTTAAATCAGGGATTTATAAAACTGTATTAGTTTGTCTCTGACAACATGTACACTCTCCAAAAACAATAAAGAGATCATAAAATGTGAAAAAAGCAACATAAAATAT
>SJYV01009731.1:19744-35330 GCA_006410875.1 Neotragus pygmaeus | reverse complement strand
TTGGGGTTCTTGGCTCTACATGGGAGGCCTCAGGGCTGGTCTTCCATATGCTGCCCTCCCTTGTGTGGGCAGCAGATCATTGGAGACGGCCTGTGAGTCAATCTCCTGCAGTATTATCCCCAGGAGGAAGGGTCTGCCATGAGAGGTAAGTGACAAGTTACAGAGGTTTTGAGGGGGTCTGGAGGGGAGGCCTGAAGGTAGATTGATGTAGAGGCCAGGACTCTCTCCTCTCCCCGGTGGGGAAGCTCAGGCTCATGCAACCTGGATTCAGAGCCTGTGTTCACGTCATGATGGTAGCAGGTGATAGGCTGAGAATCGAGGCTTGGGGAATTCATGTGTCCTAGTCTCATTCAGAGAGGCTCTGCTTATACCATGTGAGACCCAGGTGAGTCTCACCAAGGCAGGCTGAATTGAGCACCTTTGTCACAATCATCCTTCTCTGGGTCCTGCTGCTCATTGGGACGCTGGGGCTTCTTTGGTGTGAACCTGAGGATTCAGGGTGCCGGAGCCCTGAGACCTGCCAGCACTCTGGGACCGCTGGGAATGTCACAGACAATAGGTAGCCCTCCAGTGGAGGAGGCTGCCTTCTTCAGTTGGAAGGCAGAGAAGGAAGTAGCAGCTATGGAGGAGGGAGAGGTCGTGTGGTCCAGCAACTGTTCCAGCTGCTGGTGGAAGACATAATTAAGGAGGTTGAAGTGGTGGCAGAAGAGGAGCAGGGGAAGCTGTCCTCGCAGGAGTGGTAGGAGAATCCATAGGAACAGGGCCAGGAACATGCAAGGACAGGAGCCTCAAGCGACCAGCCCCCATTGAAGGCACTGGAGGCAGGGGCGGCGGCGGCTCCTTCCATTGTGAGGGGGAGGGGAGGCGGCGGAGGCGGGGGAAGGGGCCCTGCGCTCGCTTCGCCGCCAGCCGCCCCAGCCCTGGTTTCCTCGGGAACCGGCCATCCGGCATCGCCCCCGCTAGCCCAGGCCGGGCGGCTCTCCCCTGATCGGTACCTTCGGAGTCGCTGCCAAGCGGCTCCTGCTTCTGCTGCTGAGGTTCCTCCGCCGCCATCTTTAAACAGCGCCGCACTGCCGACCGCTTCCGGGTTACTAGTTGGCCCCCTCCGGAAGACAGCCCCTCCTCGAGGCCCCTCCTTGGTAACGCCCCTAGCAACGGGATCCCCTCGGGCGTAGTCACCCGAGGGGCTAGCAGTGTCGCTCGGCAGCGGCGGAAGCCCGGGGAAGAGAAGGCAATCCCCGCCCGCCCTCCTCCTGCACACTTGCTCGGTTCCATCTTCCCAGGCTCCCAATGTGCCAGGTGGTGATAAGAGCTTCCTGGGGCCACTTGAGTTTTCTTTTCACTAGAGTTTGAAACGCGGATTGTGTTATTGAGATAAGCAGGAAAATGAAATTCAAATCACGGAAGGCAATTCCCGCTGCGGGCTCCAGAACTCAAGACAGGCGAATGCAATGAGGATCACTTAGCCGAGGAGACCGGGAATTCTGCTAATATCCGAGCTCTGGGAATTCACCGCCCCCCTCCACCGAGTCTGGGTTCGGAGCGGGCTTTGGTGTCCTGCTTCTGACCGAGAGACCACGTCCCTCGGGGTCGACCTAACTTTGGACTCCCTGCCCTTGTGGTTATGAGAAAAATCAGGATTTTTTTTTTTTTTTTAAGATAGAAGTTGACAACAATGAAAAACAGATTCGTGGTTCCCAAGGGTTGAGTAGGGGGCAGGAGGGAAGTGGGTGTGGTTATAAAAATGAAACAGGAGTATCCTTGTGGAGATTGAAGTGTTCTTTATCTTGAATATATATGGGGATCCTGGAATATGCTGTACTGTAGCTTCAAACGCAAGATGTTACCAGTGAGGGAAAGTGGGTAAAGGGTACACAGGATGTTTCTGTGTATTCTGTTAAAATCATCTGTGAATTATCTAAAAATAAAACTTAAAAAGTGTCAAGGCCTTGGATGCTGAAGATGCAGTTATTTAGAGAAGTCACCTTCAGGGGTACTGTTTTTTTGCCTTTCACTATGGCGGGCTTTTTCCATGATATGACAGTGGTCTCTTAGCACTTGAGGAGGCCGTGTCTGAGCCCCAGTCAGATCCCTCTGTTCATGATAATCCAGGTGCAGAATAGGATGAATATCTTCATGAGCTGCATCCAGTCCTGGAGTAGGGACAGTTGGTGCCTGGGCTCACCACACTGCCCACAGTGGCGCTCTCAGAGCAACGCTACACATGCCAAGTCTGTGCCCCAGAAACATTGCAAATTACTATTCCCTAGGTCACCAATCCTTGTGTTTGCTTCGAAATTCAAGGAAGCAAAGGGGCTACCCATTTGGATCCCATTCCTACTAAACTGGGCTTCTCGGGTGACACTAGTCGGAAAGAACCCTCCTGAAATGCAGGAGATGCAGGAGGTGCAGGTTCAATCCCTGGGTCGGGAAGATCCTTCGGAAGAGGAAATAGCAACCCACTCCAGTATCCCTGCCTGGAGATTCCCATGGACAGAGGAGCCTGGCAGGCTCTCTATCACCCACAGAGTCACAGAGTCAGGCATGACTAAAGCTACTTAGCGCAACACACACACAGAGTACACCAAGCTGTTCATTCCTCTTCCCAATTTTGCCAATGCAATCTGGAACAGGCAATTAGATCTTCAGTTAGTAGCTTGTGCATGCCATGTTCAGTCGTGGCCAACTTTGCGACCCTGTGGACTGTATCTTGCTAGGCTCCTCTGTCCGTGGGATTCTTCAGGCTAGGATACCGGAGTGGGTTGCCGTTTTCTCCTCCAGGGGATCTTTCCGACTCAGGGATCAAATGTGGGTCTCCTGCATCGTCTCCATTGGCAGGTGGATTCTTTGCTGCTGAGCAACTTGGGAAGCCCTCGGTCAGTAGCATTGGTATTACCAAATGAGGAGCAGCCGATGACAGAAGCGTGATTTCTATTTTGGCTTTACAGTCTTGAAAATGGCTGTAAGACAACTCCTTTTACCCCCACTCCTCACTTTGACTAGGGAGTCTGGAGGGGTGGGGAGCACACAAAGGGGAGCTGGACTGGGATTCATGTGGGGACAGAGAATGCAGTTGCTCTGGAGGGTGAGAAAGAATCCGTTTGTGGTCCAGTGCTGGACTGCGGCCATGCTGGCAACGCCAAGTAAATGCCTCCCAGAACACAAGGGGCTGGGGCTCAAAGAGCGGATCTGCACCCTCAGTGTATGCAGGGTGTGCAGTTGAGGGGCTCTCCTGCCTACTGCCCACCCTCCCCCTCTTGTCAGGCTGGGGGAAGCTTTGGCTTTTAATCCAGTCCCAGGATGGTCAACTTTTGCCCTGCTCTTTTCCATGTCAATTTGGTGATAACTAACTATTCTCTTTCCCTCATTCCATCCCTCTTGCTACTTTTTACCATTTTCGGGTTTTGGTTCTCTATCCTGAAGCATCTAAAACCCAATAGCATATTTGCCAGGAATCACCAGCTCCAGACGCTCACCTCTGCCTTTCCATCTACAAACCCAGAAAGAATGGTCGCGCACTGCTGGTCCCACTTGCCGAGGCCTATCATGGGACAGGCAGCACTGCTGCTTGGGTTGGGGCTGCTGTTGGAAAGTCAGAAAGGTGACAGGCAGCGGCAGCCTAGGACTCTATGTTCCACAGACCCGACCTGGCACAGATGCCACTTCACAGGCTCAGGATGTGTCCAGACGAGGTATCCATGACCACAGCGTTCTCTCTGCTGGAGGAAGAAGAGACCCCATGCAGAACCCAGGACGCTGTGACCTCAGCCACAGACGAAGAGTTTTAGGACAGTACGGAGGCCCTAGAGAGCCACGCAGCGTCCAGGCCCGCCCAGCTTCTCAGGGAAGGGGGCCAGGCAACAGCACGTGGCACCGGCTGTCAGAAAGCCGCAGTCCTCACAGAAGGATCGTGGGCAGGAGAAAGCCTCGAGGTGGGTGGAAGAGGAGGCCCCGGCCATCCTTTCCAAGACAGGCCTAGGAGTCAGGCAGCTGCCGGCTGGGAAGAGTAGGGGCAGGCCCAGCCCGGAAATGGACCTCTGGAGATGCCAATGCGGGAATGTACAGCCGTCCACAGGCAGCCAGCCCCAAAATTATGGTCTAGCGAGGCTTTGATGGCGCAGCCAGGCTGATGAGGCTGAGCGGGGGCTGCCGAGTAAGTTGTTACTTGTCTGCAGGTTTCACACCACCTAAGGCAGAAAGTGAGCAGAGGCAGAGGCTGCGTAGAGAGCCCCCACCCTCACCCCGACTCGCACCACCCATCTGACTCACACCACCCGTGCTTGTTCGGACACCTGCCTCCTCCAGATGTCTCACACTGAGATTCACCTCAAGTCTGCAGAGGATCCAGCCACACAGGACCAGAAGGATCCATGGCTCCCTACTGCGGTTGCTAACTAGTCACCAGTTAGTGGTTTAGAACAACCCAAATGTTTAGTTCTGCAGTGTGAGAGGTCAGAGGTCTGCTAAGGGTTTCATCAGACCGAAATCAAGGTTATCTGTAGGCTGTGTTCCCATCCAGGGTTCTGAGGGAGAGTCTGCTTCCCACTCGCGCAGGCTGTTAGCAGGATTCAGTGACTTGCAGCTCTGGGTCTGAGGTCCTGTGTCGCTGCTGGCTGTAAACTGAGAACTCTTCCCAGCTTCTAGAGGCCACTGCGCTCCTTGGAACACAGCCCACCTTCTCCATCTTCAAAGCCCCAAGGCAGGCAGAGTCTGCAGGGGCATCTCTGCCTGTCCACCTGAAGGACCCGTGGGACTACACTCAGCCTACGGGCTAATCTCCCACTTCAGCATGTCTGATTTTTATCACACTTTTGCCATGACGGTAATAGAGTCACAAGGGTGCAGGGATTAGGGCACGGACATTTTGGGGAGGACATGTCCTTCCTGCCACATGACCACCTTCACTTTAGTTATGAAAACTGAGACCCAGAGAGGCTTGACTTGGCTAAGGTCAGGTGGGAAATGGCCAAGCCAGGCCTCAAACCCAGGCCTCCTGACTCCCGATCCACTACGCTTGATGTTATATTCTCTACCTTGACTGCAACCTTCCCTCCACACACCCCCACCTGCTGCGTGCACACCAGGACACAGACCCCCACCCAGACCCAGGATCCGATGGAGATCTAGACACAGAAAATGATGTTTGGGGGCACAGCGAGCCTTGCTTTCGCTACATAGACTGGCCCCTGGTGACCAGGTTTAAGGCCCAGGGGCTACACTGAGGACAAGGGGAAGATGGGGTCCGAGCAAGACAGCTCACGTCCTAAACCCTCCCATCCACTCCCAAGTCCATAACCCTGCCCACTCAGCTCGCAGCTGCGCCCAACAGGCGCAGGAGCACAGGGGCAGGAAGAGCTGTTGGACTTCCTAAGGGCTTTCTCAGACCAGGGTCCTTAAGATCCAGCCTGTAACCACTGGCTTCCCTTCAGTCCGAAGAGCGGTTCAAGACACACAGCTTTGGGCCTTAGCCCTCCTAGGCCACGGGGACCACAGTGTCCCTTGGGGATCCAGCAGCACAAAAACGAGGCACAATGAAACCAAACGCTTAGCAGGGCAGTGGAGCACCACAGCCAAGGCAGCTGAGTGTCACAGACTCCCAGCCTAACCTGCGCCCACAGCACCCAGGCATCACCGGACACCACGCAAGGCCAGGGAAGACTGACTAAGGGAGGGTGAGCAGGGCCTCCCTGCAGCTCCTGTCAACATAAATCAGGAAACGAGCCCCGAGAAGGGGCTGGCGAGATGCCTGTTCCAACACCCAGGGCCTAAAGCACCCACGGCGCCTCCGCTTTCACCTGGCATCTCTGCCCACCATCCAGCAGCTCCACAAGGGACACTGAGCCTGTGTCTGCTCAGAAATCATTCATGTCAGCCCAGCAAAGAGAACTAAAGGGGTGGATCCAGCGGGTCACAGCCTTCCTTTCAGAGACTGGCAGGCAGAGTTTCAGCTCAGTGGGGCATGCTTCACATACCTGTCCCAACTAAGGAGATGCCCCCAGGAAGAATCATGGAGGAAGGACCCTGGGAATGGATGGAGGAGCAGCAAATTCTCCAAGTCAAGGAGGGGAGGCTACACAGAGGCAGGCAGGGAGAACGAGGAAGGTGGTCAGTGCATAAGCATTTACAAATATGGGGCTAAAAGGGGCCCCAGGGTGACCTAACAATGCAAGATACTGTAACCTGGCCCAGCAGCACCCAGGAAGGGCAACGAGCACCTGGGAAACGGCCAGAGCCCAGGGACGGAGGACAAGGACGACTAGCCTCACCGAGAAGGGGCTTCCAGCCGCAGAGCTGGCCCTGCTAGGAGAGACAGAAACAGTCTTGGGCTTGGCACAACCAAGGGAGCTAAAGAGGGAGCGAGAAAGGCTGCCCGACCACAACGGGATGTGTCTTCCACGGAGGCCAGCAAACCTTTAAAGAAAGGAAAGCACGCAACGGAAGCACCACTCTCAGGCATCGAGGAGTAAGGCTGAGAACACGTGACCTACTGCAGCGCAGTGGGCCAGCAGAGCCGTGCAGCCTCCTCTCCACACCTCACCACCCTCAACGCAAGGACGGAGGCGGGAGCCAGGCTGCAGGCATGGGGAGTTTCTGAAGCGGGGTTTATTAATGATTTTATTGTTTTTTGGCCACTCCGTGCAGCTTGCGGATCTTAGTTCCCCAACAAGGGATTGAACCCCCACCCCCACCCGCTATGAAAGCGCAGCGTCCTAACCACTGGCCCACCAGGGGATCCCCCTTGAAGCACACTTTAAATAGACTTTATTGTTACAAGGGAGGCCCTAGTAAGCAGGGCCTTCTAAACAGATACATGTGGTCCCAGGATGTCACTGTGGAGAAATCAAGACGTCGTGATTGCAGAAGAGGTCATTGTAACGGAAGGACACGATCCAGGGGAGGCCGGCCAGGAATGCAGCAGGTATGATCAGGAAAGGCTGGGGCGGTCAGGTCTCGGGGTGAGGGAGAGGACAGCTCCCATCACTCCCGCTTCTTGTAGCTCTCCAGGTGTGACAGGACCCAGCCGGAAGGCAGGAGGAAACACAGGAAGCAGGACGTGAGCCCAATGGCGATATCCTACACAGAGCACAAGAAAAAAGGAACCCCCAGAGTAGGTTTCCCTCAAGCTCCTCAGAGCCCGAGCAATCTTCCCAGATAGCAGAGAACTCGCTCCAGGAATCGAGATTCAGGCTCCAGGGGAAGGCCACTCTAGGTTTTAAGGTAAAGGAACAGATATGGCTGCAGGGGTCAGCCCAGGTTACAAAGTGAAGGGAGAGGGCCAAGGATCTAATCTTGTTTTGAAGCTGGCCTGTTTCGCACCAGGAACTTTGCACAGACCAATAACTCCAAAATACACCTCTCCTTCCTTGTCTTAAAAACCTCTCCCTACCCAACTTTTGGGGCCAGGGTTAAGGCTTTTTTACAGCCACTTGCATATCCTCCAAAGCAGTTAAGGAAGGCCACAGCACGACTTGGAGTCATACTTCGTTCAAATTCCTTCTGTGCCCCTGGAGGTGTGACTTGACAAGTCAATTGCTGCTCAGGAACCAAGTGGTGTCCGACTCTTTGCGATCCCATGGACAGCAGCCCGCCAGGCTTCCCTCACCATCTCTTGGACTTTGCCCAAGTTCTTGTCCACTGAATCGGTGTACACTGCTCCTAAAATTTCAGCTCTCTTAGCCAGGAAATGGAGATAACGGCCCTCTCCCGAGGTGGCTGGGAGGGCTGGAGGAGACCAGTGCAGCACTCTTATCACAGTGCCTGGCACACAGCAGGCACTCGGCTGCAGTTACAGTCACTATTTCCTCCGCCGCCGCAGCGCTCTCTGGGCTCTTCGCCTAAATGGAAGCCCACTAACCTGGATTCTGAAGACTCGCATTCAAGGCCGAGAAGTGCCACTGAGGCAAAGGCAGAAAAGAGCCAACAGGTGCAAGTCATTAAGGGTTAAACGCTCCCACGTTTCTGGGAATTACTAAAGCCTGCTGGGGTCCTCTTCCCCACCCCCAAATATTACTACCGACAGTGCTGACAGCCCGGAGGCATCTCCCAGTGAGCTGATGTGTAAACAGGCTCAGAGCGCGCGGGGCTGGGGGCGCTAAGGAAGCTTGCATAGCAAGGAAACGACATGGCAGCACTGACGTGGTCTGACCTGAGACTCCGGGGCAGACTGTCGTCTCCAGACGCCCAGACCAGCCCAGCTGCTCCCCTTTACGCTGTGAGCCGCGAGGTGCAGAGCACCAGACTCGGCAGGCCCCCAACCTGCCGCGGGACCCTCAGTCCCGCCTGCAGCATCTCCCCTGCCCTTCCCAGCCCGCTCCTCACCATGGTCCCGAGCTGCTCCCGCGGCGGCTTGGAATGTATCTGGGCACGCGGCACTGGGAGCCGCCGGGCAGGGCCTGTCAGGCCTCTCAACAGCAGTGGAGTCAGCACAGACATGACGGCACGGAGTAGACGGCAGGTAACGCGCAGACGGAGTCCAAGGTCGCGAAGTCAAAATGGCGGCCTTGGCCGGAAGTTCCGGAGTGGTAGGGGCCTGGGAAAACAGCGACCCGGAAGTCCCTGGGAAGTGACGTAAGGAAACACCGCCCACCGCCCTTGTCAGTTTTTGGCGCCTTCCTCGAAACAGCCAATCGACGCCATCCTACCGCCGGTGGGCGGGGCATAGGGGGGCGTTGCTTTCGGATATGCCCCACCTCCAAGGCAGCCTATCTTCTAGAGTAACAATCATAGCTACCCAATCACATAAGCCAGAAACCTAGGCCGCATTCTTGACTCCTCCCTCCATTCATACTTAAGTCTCTGTTTAGGAATCCCCTGTCCGCGCCAGGACTCTGACCGCCTGGCACTAACCGGAGCAGAGCCTGTATCTGGTTCACTACTGTCTTTGGCCACCTCATGCGAAGAGTTGACTCATTGGGAAAGACTCTGATGCTCGGAGGAATTGGGGGCAGGAGGAGAAGGGGACGACAGAGGATGAGATGGATGGATGGATGGCATCACCGACTCGATGGACGTGAGTTTGAGTGAACTCCGGGAGTTGGTGATGGACAGGGAGGCCTGGCGTGCCGCGATTCATGGGGTCGCAAAGAGTCGGACACGACTGAGCGACTGAACTGAACTGAACTGTCTCCAAAGAGCTACTAACCTCCTAACTGAACTCTTACAGTTTTCCTGTCCAATTCCAGTCTCCATGCAGTAGCAGCCAACCTTTCTCCCTTCACTCTAAATATAAATCTAACCAAGCCATTTGTTACTTAGTTGCTAAGTTGTGTACCACTCTTTTGCGACCCCATGGACTGTTATCTGCTAGACTCATCTGTCCATGGAATTTTCCAGGCAAGAATACTGGAATAAGTTGCCATTTTCTTCTCCAGGGGATCTTCCCAACCCAGGGATCAAACCTGCATCTCCTGCATTGCATTTCATTGCAGGCTGATTCTTTACCACTGAGCCACCACCAGGGAAGTCCTTAACCAAGTCATAAGTGTGCATGCTCAGTTGCTTAGTCGTTTTGGACTCTGTGACCCTATGGCCCCTCTGTCCATGAGATTCTCCAAGCAAGGTTACTAGAGTGGGTTGCCATTTCCTTCTCCAGGGGATCTTCCCAACCCAGGGATCAAACCCACATCTCTGTGTCTCCTACATTGCCAGGCAGATAGATTCTTTACCACCGAGCCACCTGGGAAGCCTTCCTAACCAAGACGTACACCTACTTTAAAATCTTTGTGGCTCCTCATTGTATATAAACAAAGTCTCAGTTTCTGGACGTCACTTCCCACCCTCATCTGGAGGCATTCCTCATATTCCTCACCCTTCTCCTTGTTCTCTGGTTTTGCTTCTTTGTATCTTAGGTCCTAATGGACACTTTTTCAACACTTAGCCTGCCTAGCCTTCCTTTTTCACCACTCCAATTTCTCCTTCTGAAACAGGAGGGCAGGTGGCAGGGCACGACCTTTGAAAGAATGATGTAGCCAGAGGACATGAGACAACCATTAGCACCAAATGGGTCCAATACTGTGGACAAGTCGACTTCCACTGGACTTTGGGTATACGCTCATTGTAACACATCAGCAAGCTAAATGGCACAACCACAGGTGCCATGACTGTTTCAAGGCTTGACTATAAAGGTCAAAAAGCAGATGTTAGTCCACTTTCTGGAAATCCCCACCCTTTCCCCAAGAGACACAGGTTTGATCCCTAGGTCAGGAAGATGCCCTGGAGGAGAAAATGGCAATCCACTCCGGTATTCTTGCCAGGAAAATTCCATGGACAAGAGGAGCTTGGCAGGCTATAGTCCACGGGGTTGTAAAGAGTTAGACACGACGGAACACACACATACATCCCCCAAATAGCTGGAATACTCCTCCCATTCATTAGCCTATGAAATTGCCCACTCCTATGACAACCGCATACCCTGGGGTTACCCTCTCCTTCTGAGATGGCCCACACTTTGTTTATGGAGTGTTTTTCTCTCTAAATAAATCCACTTCTTACCTGTCACTTTGTCTCTCACTTAATTCTTTCTGTGATGAGACATCAAGAACCTGAGCTTCATTAAGCCCCGAAACCTGGTGTGTGATCTCAGTTACAAGACCATGGACTCAAGTCCCAGCCTGCATTTTGGCTGACTTGGGGTCCCAACACGTGAGTTCAAGTCCCAATCTGTTGGGAGTCCCAGTTCACATGGTTTCACTTCCAGGCCTCCACTTATGGACATAGCATACTTTATTCAACAAATGTTTGCCAGCCTCTACTGTGCTTCAGTAACTGTTCTAGACACACAGCGAACAAAGTGAACAAGGACTCCCTTATCACAGAGCCGACATTCCAGAGGCAGACAAAAGACAAACACTTGATGAGAAGTTATTGAGAGTGCCGTGACATGATAGGAAGTGTCAGGTGACCCTGCCGCAGGAAGCCTTCCCTGGCCACCCCAGGCTGATGCCACTTCTGTGCCCAGCAGCCCCTATGACAGTACCGCCCATAGGAGTGGTCTTCATCTCTAGGATGGGGGCCATCTGAGAGCAGAGCCTGTCTGGTTCACTACTGTCTCCAAAGGGCCTGGCACACACTTAGAGAACATTTATGAACTGCAGTAGACTGAACAGAGAAGACCAGGAAAGGGGGTAAGGGGCCAGTCACCGAGTTGGGCCTTATCTATATAATCTCATTCCACCTTCACAACAATGTCGCGAGGGAGGTGCTATTATTATTTCAAATGTTTTATAAGTGAGAAAATAAGCCTGAAGAACTGGGTGACCTGCTCAAGTTCATAGAGCTCCAAGGCTGCCCAGCCAGGATTCCAGGCCAGGTCTCTCCATTTCAAAACCCATGCTTTTAAACCCAAGAAAGCTGCTGTAAAAAAGAATTTCTAGAAGTCCCAGTTTTGATATCGGGGTCAATGGCATCAAAGATAGCAGCAGAGGATGGGGATGAAGTGAGGTGGCAAGAGGCCAGGAAAACACAGGCCTTGGAGGAGAAGCCTCAGCCCCCTGTGAGCAGGGAGGGTGCTCACGGAAAGGTGGGATGGACCCAGAGTGCCCCAGAGGGTAGGCTGTGCCCGAGCCTTTTCTGGAGACGTGAGCTCCCCGACCCTGAGCTCTCCAGGGCCCTCTCCGCCCCACCTCTCCCTCACCCTACTCGTGGGTGTTGTTAATGTCCAGCAGTCTCAGTCCAGCCTCCCCCCAGCTACCAGGCCCCATGCTCTTGTCCTGGCCTGGAACCTGGCAAACAGCCCAGGACACATGCTTCTAAGCACCTCCCCCACCACATCCCAAGGGACACAGCCTAAGAACACAGAGCTGGGAGGCCCAGGCCCCAGCTGCCTGCCCCTGGGAGGATGAAGGGACAGGGACCTCCCTGCGGCCCTACGGGGCTTTGTCAGCCCTTTGTCCAGTGAACAAAGCAATAACATCCAGATTAGAGCACGGCCAGGCAAGAGGCCTGGAGAGGCTTTGGGAAGGGATGGACTTTCCTGTGGTCCCCTGGGTTACTCCCTTGAGGAATCTCACGTTCCTCTCCTCCACTGGCAGTTAGAGGGAAAGAGTGAACGTTTGTCAGGCAGGCACCTTTGTGCTCTGTTCCAGGGCTTTCCTCGTGGACCCTGTGATGTGACTTCTTTCAGAACCTCCGTCAGAGAGAGGGAAAGAGTCTGGGAGAGGGAAAGAGTCTGGGAGAGGTAAGTAAGGCAGCTGAGTCACCATCCGCAGTGATTTTAGAGCCCAAGAAAATAAAGTCTGTCATTATTTCCATTGTTTCCCAGTCTATTTGCTATGAAGTGATGGGACCAGATGCCATGATCTTAGTTTTCTGAATGTTGAGCTTTAAGTCAACTTTTTCACTCTCCTCTTTCACTTTCATCAAGAGGCTCTTTAGTTCCTCTTCACTTTCTGCCATAACGGTGGTGTCAGCTGCATATCTGAGGTTATTGATATTTCTCTCAGCAATCTTGATTCCAGGGTGTGCTTCATCCAGCCTGGCATTTCGCATGATGTACTCTGCATGTAAATTAAATAAGCAGGGTGACAATATACAGCCCTGATGTACTCCTTTCCCAATTTGGAACCAGTCTGTTGTTCCATGTCCAGTTTCTGTTACTTCTTGACCTGCATACAGATTTCTCAGGAGGCAGGTAAGGTGGCCTGGTATTCCCATCTCTTTAAGAATTTTCCACATTTGTTGTAATCCACACAGTCAAAGGCTTTAGTGTAGTCAATGAAGCAGATGTTTTTTCTGGAATTCTCTCTTGCTTTTTCTATGATCCAATGGATGTTGGCAATTTGATCTCTGGTTCCTTTGCCTTTTCTAAATCCAGCTTGAACATCTGGAAGTTCATGGTTCGTGTACTGTTGAAGCCTGGCTTGGAGAATTTTGAGCATTACTTTGGTAGCATTTGAAACGAGTACAATCGTGCAGTAGTTTGAGCATTCTTTGGCATTGCTTTTCTTTGGGATTGGAATGAAAACTGACCTTTCCCAGTCCTGTAGCCACTGCTGAGTTTTCCAAATTTGCTGGTATATTGCAGTGCAGCACTTTCACAGCATCATCTTTTAGGATTTGAAATAGCTTAGCTGTTACACTTCAGCAACCCACTCCAGTATTCTTGCCTGAAGAATCCCCGAGGACAGAGATGCTTGGTGGGTTACAGTTCATGGGGGTTGCAGACTCAGACACAACTGAGCAACTAAGCACAGTATAGCACAAGCTGATACTGATATTAGGTTAGAATACCTGTTACACTTCCGTTTTTAAAAGTTTTAAAACAAATAAGCAAAGAAAACATAAAGTGTGATAGGGGTTTGCTTTTCTAAAACAAAGGAAAAATTCCCTAGGGTTAGGAATATGCACAGGTAAAAGTCTGTTTGGACACACAATTGTGAATAGTGGTTCACACTAGTTCACGCAAGGGTTGAACAGTGGTTCAACACTCTAGGTAGTGGTGGGAAATGGTCCTTTTCTGCTGCAATCTTTTTCCAAGATTGCACGTTGGGCACTTTTTTTTTCGGCCGTGCCATGCAGCATGTGGTATCTTAGTTTCCAGGTCAGGGATCGAACCTGCAGCCCCCGCAGTAGAGGCTCTTTGTAGTCCTTTGGGTGCTTCTTTTGCCATTAGAATAAGCAAGCATAGAGAGGGGGCTCCCTGGCCCACTGAGGAAAGTTTGCCTGTGAGTGACAGACTCTCTGGGAGGCAGGGTTCTCCTCTGACACCCTGGCAACTACCGTGTTGCCTGCACAGACGTGGCTCGTTCCCAGGACTCCCCACTCTGCTCAGATTGCTAGGAATCTCTCCTGCATTGTGACGAGACCGAGATCCCAGCCTGAGTCCTGGCTTTGATCCCAGGGCCCAAGCTGTCCCTCCACCCTACCCGCTCCCCTGGTTGGAGCAGTAAGAATAGATCCCAAGCCTTGGGGGCTGGTGGAAGAGCTGGTCCTTTCTCCTGAGACGTGTCCCCATCTGGGCTCCCAGTCCTGATGGTCATGTATGGGCTGGGAAGATCCCAGATGCCCCATCCCAGGGCTGACTCCAGACCCTACTGGCCATACTCGAGTTAGAGACACACTGGGTGGCCTCACCCCAGGCCTGGCCCCTGTCCATTAAAGGCTCTGGCCCAACAACTGCTCTTTCTAGCAGAGCTGCGAGTCCTGGAGAGGAGGTCAGGCCTCAGCCCTGTGGGGCAGCAGGCATAAATCCCTCAGCCACCTGCCCCCCACATATGCACAGCTTCAGCCACCCCACTGACCTGAACTCCCCTCCTGGCACGTCAAGTGAGGCCTGGGCTCTGAGCACTGGGGGTAGAGGGTGAAGTGATCCCCCACCCCAGGGCTCTAGCTGAGGTCAGCGGTGGCCTCTCTATAGGCCTGTGGGGACCGTGTCCCTGAGACAGGAGGTAGCAGCAGGAGGCCTTTGTAGAGCTCAAGAAGGGCCCACTGTCCAAAGGAGGAGGGTCCGAGGAGAGGGAGGGGATTTGACTTTTATAATAATTCAGCAAGGAATGCGTGCCTACTTCTTTGCTGAGGAAGCAGGCACAGAGAGGTGAGGTAACTTGCAGGCTCACAGGGCCCACGGGCAGGATTCTCAGGGGTCTTCTAGCCTCCCTGTCTCTCCACTCCCACCAGACAGTACACCCGGAGTCAGAGAGGTCACATCTGCTTTATCTGCCGAGGGACACCCAGCACTCAGCGAACAGCAGGTACTCACTTCATACCTGCTGAATGAATCCTCCAAGACTCAAATCCAGGTCTGCACCCCAAAGGCCATGCTCCCTCCACTACATCACTTCAGTGTATAGGACGCCTGTTGTTACAAAGGGTGATGTAAGCGCTGTTTTCACAGGCAGTTGTCAAACTCCTCCCCTCGCTATTACTATCAAAGCGGTATCTCAGTGACTGCCAGTCCTAACAGTAGTTCTATGACTGCCAGGGGTCACACAGAGAAATTGACAACGGGGGTTTTCACGCAAAAAAGGTAGAAAGGACTCAGCCATGAAACGAATGAAATAATACCATTCGCAGCAACATGGATGCAGCTCCAGACCATCATACCAGTGAAGTTTGAGCGAGAGAGGCAAATTCCGTAAACTATCACTTCTACGTGGAATCTAAAATATGACACTGTGAACCTGTCCACAAAACAAAAACAGACTCACAGACACGCACACTGGAGGCTGCCAAGAGGGAGGGGATGGGCTTGGAGTCCTTGGCGGGTAGGTGCCAATCACTGCAGTTAGAATGGATGACCAGCAAGGTCCTAATAAACAGCACAGGGAACTATACTCAATGTCCTGTGATAAACCACAATGGAAAAGACCATGAAAACGAATGTAGGATATGTATCACTGAGTCACTCCGCTGTACAGCAGAGGTTGGCACAACATTGTAAAAAGTCCTAATTTTTAAAAAAAGGTGGTGGGGAAGGGGTAGGAGGAGCCAGCTCTGGTCTGGGTTGTCCTCAACAAGGAGCAAGGAGCCCCCGGGCGGGGGTGGGACAGGGATGAAGCAGGGTCCTGAAAGGGCATCTGCTCTTCCTGGGGCACAGCTGTCACCGGGCGCCAGACATCCAGGGCCAGGCCAGGACACAGCTGTCAGGGGC
>SJYV01009731.1:0-14823 GCA_006410875.1 Neotragus pygmaeus | reverse complement strand
TTGGAATGATGAAGTCTGAGCTGCAGATGGAGGTAGAGGTGGGGGCAGCTGCCTTGGAAGACCAAAGAGGAAGCCTGGTTACTTAGGAAAGTGGTGTGGAGGGCAGACGGGGCCAGTGGCAGCAAAGAGAGGCCCTTCCAATCCTTCTAGATCTGGGCATTTACTCTGCAGCAAGGGGACAGTGACTCCAAGGAATTCCTGCCTGGGGTTACAACAGTCTTCAAGAAACAGGGGCTTCCCTGTGGCTCAGTGGGTAAAGAATCCACCTGCAATGCAGGACACCTGGGTGTGATCCCTGGGTTGGGAAGATCCCCTGGAGAGGGCAAAGGCTATCCACTCTAGCATTCTGGCCTGGATAATTCCATGGACTCTATAGTCCATGGGGTCGCAGAGTCAGACATGACTGAGTGACTTTCACGTTCAAGGAACAAAGAACTCGGGGGTAGAGGGTAGGGTGGTGGAGGCAGAATTCCGTCTCAGGAGAAGGCTGCCGAGTGATGCTCCAGCATTTAAAATGCTCTCCTTCCCCAAGGACTGCGATGCCTTCCTTCATGTCTCCAGGGTAAGGGAGCTGCACCCACCGTCCCTGGCTGTGCCCCTACCCACAGGGCTGAGGCCATAACACGGGGCATCTATGAGACAGCTGTTGATTCTGCTCCTTTCCTCAGATCGCTGTCCCGCCAGACCACGAAGACTTCAGGGGCTCAGGGCTCCACCCTGACCACCCTCTCCACCTTCCAGCAGAGGTGACCGCTGGGCAACAACATGAGGAGGCTGGCCCTCAGCGTCCATGGGAAGCGCTCTGAGCCCTGGCTCCTGGCCCACTTCCTGCCCCTGCTCCCTGGGCTAGGCTTCAGCGGGAGTCCGCCTGGGAGAAGCTGCACAGCTCCGTCTGTCACACTCAAGAGGCCTGAGCCTCCCCCAGCTCGTAATTCTCCTGCCCTGTCAGGCCTGACGTGAGTTACTCTTCCTTTGGGCCTCTGTCTTTCCTGAGTGAAGGGGGAACCAGAATCTTTTCAAGAGACGAATATTCCGAGTACCCCAGTTAAGTCAGAGAAACACCAACATGCTCTTCTAGTCAACACCCACACAAATGTTCTGCAATCTGTTTGCCTGCAGACGTTAAATGTCACAACACTTGGCCTGGGACTCTCCAGCGTGCAGAGCAGGCACCCTTCAGAAGACCTTTGACCTCTGTCCTGGGCTTCTGGGAAGTGGCACAAACATTTGCATTCGGTGGTCTGTTTCCATGACCAGCTCCTCACCACCAACTCCCCGAGATTTTCCCTGCCCGAGGCTTCCTTCACAGGAAGAGGTGTGGGGCCATCACAGCTACGTGCCTCGAGAGTTTAGATCCAATGTTGGATGGTCTGAGCCCTTGCTGACACGGCACCTCAGCACCAGGAAGCCGTCCCAGCAGCTGAACAAAGTGTCTTTTATTTGTGACACACAAACACAACCAATGCAAAAAAAGATCCCTCTTCCCTTTGATTCCAGTGATAAAAAAAAAAATCAAGAAGGCATTTTATCTCCAAAGTTTCCTCTAAAAAACAAAAAACAAAAAAACCCAGGAAGGGTTAAAAAGAACCACACATGTCATGTATACATCTGACATCAATGAAAATAACCTGAAATAGAGTGGAAAACAACTAAAATAGAAGTCTCAAGTTAATATTTTTTAACATGCCCCGAACAAACCACCCGGGACGGGGGAGCCTGGTGGGCTGCCATCTATGGGGCCGCAGAGTCGGACACAACTGAAGCGGCTGGGCAGCAGCAGACAAACAAACCAGAAAGCCTGGGACAAGACCTGCTGTTTCTTAAAACCAAGACCTTGCGGACACGGAGACTGATGGCCGAGAACGCAACAGGCTCAAGGGCAACAGGGTGACCTACAAGCCTCAGGCAGGCCTCCCTGCCCAGCCTGACCCCCATCCCCAGCAGCCTGTAGGTGGCGGCAGAGGCGGCTGGACAGGCACGGCCCACACCAGTTTCCATCGAACGGTGGGCTCAGTGCCAGGTGTCCAGTGAAGGGAGAGACATGGACGCTTCCCTCCCTTTATGTGGGATATACACTGGGTCCCTCTGAGTGGGAGGTTGTCAGAAATCCATGATCTAAAATGATGAATATTTATCATTCTGTGTCCTCTGATAGACAGCAGGGATCAAAGGAAAAGCTCTTCCTGAATGTGCTTCCGTTTTTCCATTCTTGGAAGGAACCCTCTAATGTCCTCCCAGCAAGGAAAACCCTCCCCTTTGGGTAAAAACTCCTGGCAGCCAGCCGAGTGGGGCAAAGGTGGGTTTGCTCCAGTGTGAAGGTGTGGGGCCCTCTCCAAGGGAGCGCCAAGTCTGTCTCTGGCCAGTCAAGAGCATCGCAGAGCACTCAGTGGGGAGGCTGTGTGCTCCAGCCCCGCACACGTGGGAGCCTGGGAGAAGCCAGAGCAGCTTCGGGAGACGGGCCTGCACAGGTAGCCTAAGCCAGGGTAGGGGCTGGGGTGTGAGGTCAGAAGCACTGCCCAACCTCCTGGGAGCAACACTCCGCAGGCAGGACCTTTGGGATGCTCTGGAAGGCAGAGCTCCAGGCTGTCCCAGGGGAGGCAGCAGGTGCTTTTCCCTGGATATTTGGTCATTCTCTTCCCTGGAGGGGGAGTAAGGTTTGGGGATGAGGGGTAGCCTGACCCCATGCCCTGTCCACCCCACGAGAGAGGAAGGGGCTTCCCCGCCCACCTGCAACCACCGGTGGCACCAGGGAGGAGGGCAGCTGTGAGGCCACGTCCTGTGCTGCCAGCTAGGGCGGGCCTCCCTGAGGGAGCAGGGGCCAGGCCGGGGGTGCAGGCAGGCCTGCTGCTGGCTGGGGGCTCTCCGAAGGCTGGGATGCAGGGGGGATGGTGGTGGGGAAGGAGACCCACCCTCAGAGAGCTAACAGCACCAAGATGAGAGGAAACGGCATTAAATATGGCAGGAACGAGGGGCCTTAAGGGGGAAGACGAGGGGCTCCCTGATGTTATTTCCCCCTTGAGAGTCAGATCAGGGCAGGGGGCAGGCGAGCAGCAGAGGGAGGCACTGAGAGGGGATGGAGATGAGCAGGCTGGGCTCCAGCTCTTTCCTATGGATAAAAACCTTGGGTCACCACCTTGAGATCCCAGGGCCAAGCTCGCGATGCAGCCTGGTCAGAAGCCAGAGAAGCCCTGGTCCCTGCACAGGCCCCACTGACATGGCTTCCCGGCCCCTTGGCCTCTCACTGACAACCACGGGCTCCCAGAGCCGGCTGGTCCCTGGGACAACTCCACTCTAACTGCGGATCCACAAAGGCACAGCCAGAAGAGCGCCCTTGCTCCCCGGGGTTGTGACACAAACGGCCTTCCAGGGGTCTCCATCGAGCATCCCCTCCATCGAACGGGAGGAGCCACTCCGAAGCCTCTCTCGGCACAAGATCCTACGCCGAGCCCATTCCTCTTTGGGAACCAGCCAGACCCTGACCCAGGGCTCCAGAATTTTCACGAAGCTGGGAGCAAACGTTCCATTCGTCCAGCCGTGTGTGGCGGGGAGGGCTTGTCAGGAATCCAGCAGCAGGGTGGTCGCAGAGCCCCACGTTCAGGGCCAAGGGTCGAGTGAGAAGGCGGCCACCGTGAGAGGACGCGCCGGGTGCCCGGCTCCTCGCTGCCCCTCCTGGCAGCCTGCCCTTCCAGGGGAGAGCAGGGGGGCAGGCGGACCACCCCTCCCCAGGGTCGGGGCTGAGGAGGCTGCCTGGCGAGCGGCCTGAGACCGGGGAGAGGACAGGCCGTGGAGAGCACGTTCTGGCTTCGGACTCAGTGGCAGCAGCCGCCACAGTGCCCGCTCGAATGGGAGTGCTGGCTGTCCCCAAACTTGGTCCTCCGGCTCAGGATCTCATAGGAGCAGTCCTCCCCACAGCAACCGGACATGCTTGGGGAAGAGTCATCGATTTCAAATCTGCAGGCAGGCAGGAGGAAAGGGTCGGTGGGGGGCGGCGGGCTGCTTTTCACCCCAGGAGTCAGGGCTCAGGAGCAGGACAGGGGACCAAGCCAGAGGCGCGCCCACACCATCTCCCCCAGCCCCCGCCCACTGGACCTCAGGCCCAGGAGCTCCATGTCAGGACGAGGGGGACCAGGACAGGGAAAAAGACATGGGCCAGCAGCTGCCGCCGCCCAGAGGGTCCCCCACCAGGCCCAGCTCCTTACTGCAGCGCTTCTCTGAAGAACTGGTAGGCGCCATGATTGTGCTTAAATACTGTTAACATAACTTTCTTCATCTGTGTGCTGAGAATGAAGCAGAGAGAACCTTCCAGAAGGAGAAACAGGTGCTAAACCACACGTGCTCTCTCGTGTCTCCGCCTGCCGTCTCCCGCTTGCTCCTAGGAGTGCTCCTGAGCCCTGCCTGGTAGCCTCACTGCCGCCCGCGGAGACGAGGCTACTCCCCACCTGACTGGCTTCTCCTCCGCGTCCCAGTGGAGATGCACAGAACAGGCACCTGGGGGTGCTTGCTGCCCTGGGCCCACTGCACCAAATGCGGAGTCACGGCAGGGCAGGGAGCTCCTCGATACCCTTCTTCCAGAACACTCCTGAGCCTCGTCCCCAGCTCCCCTCCCGGGCGTATGGCAGAGGCAGCTCCTCCCAAGAGCGACACACACACACACACCACAGCCCTACCTGTTGGCTACGAGCTGCACAATCTGTATGAGGAACTCACACAAGCACGCGCGCACACACACACCACCCCCTCCGTAACACACACACACCCCCACACACCCTCCCTAACACACACCCACCCACCCCCTCNCTGCGGCCCCTACCAGTACAGGACTTCATCACCACACTCCACGTCAAACCGGAAGTGAGAGAAGGCGACGGGCACTGATCGGTTTTCCCACGCGATGAGGTACCAGGCTCGGTCGTCCGTCATCTCCTCGCGCTTCTCTCGGTCCTTCCAGCCCCACTCGCTCTGCTCGTACCTGGGAGCCAGCGGCAGTCAGGGTGGGGGCTCGGGGGGCCCGGGCGCCCCCCCGCCAGGGGTGCTTACATGGCGCGCATGTTGCTCTTGGTCAGGTCGAAGGCCCAGTCCACGGTGGCCGGCTCCAGGCCAGACGCGCGCTTACACTCAATGGAGACGTTCAACCTGCAAGAGGAGAGCAGGCGTCTGGAGCCGGCGCCAGGCCCAGCACCGCCCGCTGCCGGACAGCCTGACGACGAGGCGCCCTGGTCTCAGTCCATCCACAGGGAAAAGCTGAGCCCGGACGTGACTACAGAAGGGGCCTGTGAAGGAGCGAAGCCGTTCGGGCTGAGATGAACGACTGTCATCACAAGCCTACCACCATCCTGACCACAAGCCCCGCTTCCTGCTGCCCTCCACACCGTCCTTATCAGACTCGGCACTCTGTCAACTCCCGCCCCTCTCGGCTACCTCTCTGCCCTCTCTGCCCATTCTTCTGGACTTTGTTATAAACACCCGAGTCTTCTCTGTTCCCTTAGTTCCTGCCCGGAGGCATTTTTCCTGTTGCTTTCATTTATGAATCAAGTCTTCACTGGGCACCCATGGGAGCCCTTCATTCTTATCTTCCAATCTCGCCTGCAAAAGTGGCTGGATGACCTCAGGCCCTTCAGGAAGACTTTACCCTCCTCCCCCTGAGGAGTCTGCCTGTTGCCTCCTCTGAGGCCACGGGGATGCTCTCGGCTGACCAACAGAATGCATCAGGGTTCAGGTTCACTCCAAGTTCTGTTTCCCTAAACTAATGAATGAGGCATTAAGGTATCCATCTATTTTTGGGGGGGCCATGCCATGCAGCTTGCAGGACCCTAGTTCCCTGACCAGGGATACCTGAACACGGGCCACAGTAGTGAAAGCTCCGAGTCTCAACCACCAGACTGCCAGGGAATCCCCTCGATCTGCTATTTACTTCCGGATGACTTAAGTAAATTACAGTTAAACTCTTTGGCAAACTGTGAAATCACATTCTCCAGGAAGCACCACATTTTGAAAGGACTGACTTGACTCCTCGGAGGACATCACCCCTGGAAGCCACCGTCACCCCTGCTGACTGGCGCGTTGTATGAGCTACATGTGTGCTCGGCCCTGTGAATACAGGACTCCTGGCTCTGAAGAGCCTTCTTTCTTTGTATTACTGGCCATGCAGTGGTCAGAAATGACCCAACACAGCACTGCATCTGTCTTAGCTATCAATTTTCTGAAGCCTGGTTGGAGAGTATTGATTCTCCACTAACCTGACTTCTTTAAGTACATGAAAGTACAGTTTTAGCCACACAAATCACACACGATTCCAGGCACCAAATGAGCCCAGAGTCAACTGGCAGTGCCTGCTTCAGAGCTGGCCCGCGTTTCTGGAAGTCATGAGAATGTGGGGCAGGAACACTGAGATCACAGTAAGGAATCTCTGTTCTTGTTCAGTCACTAAGTTGTGTCTGATTCTTTGCAACCTCACAGACTGCAGCACTCCAGGTTCTTCTGTCCTTCACTACCTTCCAGTTTGCTCAAATTTATATCCACTGAGCTGGTGACGCTATCTAACCATCTCATCTTCATCGCCCCCCTTTCCTCCTGCCTTCAATCTTTCCCAGCATCAGGGTCTTTTCCAATGTGTCGGCTCTTAGCATCAGGTGGCCAAAGTACTGGAGTTTCACCTTCAGCATCAGTCCTTCCAATGAATATTCAGGGTGGATCTCCTTTAGGATTGAGTGGTTTGATCTCTTTGCTGTCCAAGGGACTCTTGAGTCTTCTCCAGCACCACAATTTGAAAGCATCAGTTCTTCCGTGCTCAGCCTTCTTTATGGTCCACCTCTCACATTTGTACATGACTACTAGAAAAAACCATAGCTTTGACTATACGGACCTTTGACTGTATCACTTTGGCAAAGTGACATCTCCGCTTTTTAATGCATTGCCTAGGTTTGTCATAGCCAAACTATGTCAAAGGACTTCCTGGAATCTGAATGATGATGCAGCTTTGAGAGGAGTTGTAACGCATCTGATCACAGACAGGAAGAATACATTAATGTGATACTATGAAACTCAGACACAGCCATGCAAGGCAAATGTAGCATTACCTACTAGAGTCTCTCTTCTTAACTCATGCATTTACATTTGTCTTATCTCATTCACTAGAATACTGACACCAGCTCCTACTTACAGCGCTGGATATAGTCTCTGTGATCCTTAAAACCACCTTGCAAGTTTGGCATCATCACTCCATTTAAACGATAAAAAATAAGGCTCGAAGAGTACGTCAACTTAACTAAACATGGTTAACAAGAAGCATCATTATGATTCAAACCCATGGTGATGATTCTGTAAAATCATAGCCCCTATTTTTCCCTGAGCCAACAGCATCTCTGGTACCTATATTATAAGCCAAAGCAAGAGAAAGCAGAGGGGAGCTTTAATCCAGAATCGCCAGTGAGCTGGATTAGAGAAGAGAACAGGAGTAATAACAGCTCACTCAGGTCCAGCCTTAGTATGTTCCAGGCACTAACACTGCACGCGATCCTTCTGATGACTCTGTGGGCAAAGCCCCCATTTTGAAAATTTAGACACAGCGAAGGCAAGGAATTTGTCCAAGGTCACAAAGCCCTAAGTAGCTTTTAACCATTATACTATATACTCAGGGAAAGAGCGCTGGAATGAGAGTGAAAAGTCCCCTCAGCTGCCAGGGAGAAGCTCCATAAGCTCAGACTCTCATTTAGCCTCTTGGAGGCTCGGTTGTCTGCCTAAAACGAGGGAGTCAGCCTGGACGACTTCTCAGGTTTGCTTCTGCTCTGTGGTTCTCCGTCGAGAGCACAGCCAAGTCCCACACGGACGCCAGTCTGAGATCAGGCCACCTGTTCTCATCCGCAGAGCCCTCTGCTACCCTAACGGGGCGTCTGCATCAGCAGCATGCTGGCCATCGCTCCTGCTTTTTCATTAACAAAGAAAAAGGAAGTCTGAGGACACCTACTCTGGAAAGGTGAATTCCTACAGAGCAAGGAGAGGACAGGTAGGAACGCTGAACACTCACCCATTCCGATCGTATTTCTTGAACACCGGGAAAGCCTCCAGTGGGTCTCCAAGCTGTGGAGGGAAAGAAAAGAGGAGTACGCAGCACAAGCATGGGCCTGGCCATCACCAGCGCCACCCTATGTGGACCCACGTGGAGGCACAGCTCCCCGGCCCAGGAGCAGCCCTCACACAGACCCACCATCTGTCTTAGCTCTGAAGTCATGTGTAGGGTGTAGGAAGAAGGCCCAACAAAGCTGTAGCTTCATTTGACACGGGAAAGAAGAACCTTTCCTGCCTAACACTAAAACGCTGGCCTCCAGGCCTAAAACCTGCTCAGTGCCCACCTGGCCCAAGAGAAGAGAGGTCCCCTGATCCACTCATGTCCTTCTACGAGGTCCTCAACTAACCTTCCCTGGTCAAAATCCAAGACGGACAATCATGTCCCTGGGCCACATCCCTGAAGTATGACGGTTTACTGAGCTCATGGACTAAAAGAATAACAAAACCTGGAACGTGAACTGCAGCAGGAAGGGTGACCCAAATCTCTCCTGGCTCATGGGAAAGCTGAGCTGCTCCCAGTCAGGGCCCCCAGGTGCTCGGAATCACGGCTACTCCTCCACTGACCGCGGCCCCTTGAAACCAGGCTGCTCCAAGCCCCAGTGCACAGCACAACCTGTGGCACCTCCCAGGCAGGCAGGCAGGCAGGCAATGTCTGAAGGCAAGAATGAGGAAACTATACCATATTTTACTAGGGAGGCTTCCTCCCCAAGATACGAAACCCTGATAAAAACTTTTCCAGATGCTTTTCCAGTGGTAAGGAAACAGACCCGCAAAGAGAAGCAGCCACTTTCTCTTGACTCCACACTTCCCTGCATGCCTGGGTCCACCCCTGGTCCTCCTCACATCTCTCCCAGGCTTCCAGCCAGGCTGGTCCAAAGCCCCACCCCAACCCCACCGCAGCAAGGAGGCAGTAGAGGTGTGGATGCGTAGTAACTCCGTTCTGCCACAGGGTGGCGCCAAAAGAAGTCAAATTTAAAACCAAGCTGAGGATCCCGGAGGAAGGGCCTGGGAAAGAGGGGAGAGCTACCCTGTTGGCGGCGTCCACTTTGGCACAGACAGCATCCATGGCTGCTCGCTCCTCCAGCCGCTTCTGTTTCTTCTCCTTTGCTTTGCTCGACTTCCTCTGCAAGAGGGAAAAGCAGAGTGGGCTGGAAGGCGGGGACCAACGAAAGACACGACTTGACTTTCCCTGTGAGGACCCTAAGGGCCGGTCCCTGATTCGCATGCCCGGTCTCAGCAGCAGGAACTCAGGTCTGGCTGGAGACCTGAGTGTTTCCCAGTCATGAGACTGTGGGAGCATCACTAGACTTCTCCACTTCCCTACCGGGAAGAGGACTGACCACAGGACCACTGGGTCACCGTGCGGACTCAGTGAGAGCTCAGGGCAATACCTGAAGCAGAGCCCCGCACCTCAGCAGCTGCATAATAAATATTCACTTGTTCATTCCCTCCTAAGGCAGGAACAAGTAATTTTAGACACATTCAGGGCAGGTTTCAGGAAGGCAATGGCATCTGAGGCAGCTGTTGATAACTGCTCTTAAGTATAAATTTATTCAAAGCCTTTTCAGTGTCTTCAGGCTTCAAGAAACAAAGATCTGCTCTGGGGACAGCCTCCTGGGGAGGTGGGTCCGTTTCTAAGCGAGGCCTGGGGCACTCCAGCTTAAGGAGACGGAGCTGCTCCCAGAAATGGCTGCGCAGGCAAGGCCAGGGAGTGGCAGGCGCATTTGACACCCAGTGATGCCAAGGGCAGAGCGAAGGGCCCCAAGGAGTTCACCTGGGAACAGAGGCCACACTGACACGTGGTCAGCAGAGCCGAGCTGCAGGGGAGGCTGTCCTTACACAGAGAGGCAAACCACGAACCCCCCCATGCCTCCAAGTGGAGCACATCCGGTCTGGAGAGTCGCATGCGGTTTTCTCAAGTCTACATGGACCCGCCCCTCTTACCCTGTGTGAAAACTGTTAGGTTTCCCTGAGGGTCCAGTGGTTGGGAGTCCGCCTGCCAGTGCAGGGAAGGTGGGTTCCAGCCCTGCTCCAGCAGGATCCCATGTGCTGCGGAGCTCAGAAGGGAAGCCACCGCCACAAGAAGCCGAGGCACCGTGATGAAGAAGAGGCCCTGCTCCCCGCAACTAGAAAGAGCCTGCGCGCAGCAACGATGACCCACCACCGCCAAAGAACGATCAAACAAATGAACTGGAAACACGTGGACAAGAGCCCAAAGCTCAACAGCCCTTGTCCAAAGCCTCTTTCTGCCCTGTACTCCCTTCAGGTCTCAGGACAAGCCACAGCCATTCTTGGAGCCTCCTTCCCTCAACTGATGAGCACGGCCCCAAATAACTCCTTTAAAGTATTAAGCCCGTGAGGGTTACTGTGGCCTGTGATCAATAAACGACACTTCCCATTCTCACTCCCAAGGAGGGGCAGAGCAGCACAGGCACCTCCTGAATCACCCCAAGGCACTGGGTGAGGGCTTAGCTTTTCACCAGCCACATGGCCTCGTCTGACCCCACCCCACTTCCTGACCTCACCAGTGAGACATTTTGCTACTTCCAATTCCACCTTAGCTGGGACACAGCCCACCAAAGGGTGAGCTGAAAAACCCAGCTGCCAGATAAACTCTACCCTTGGTTCCTCCAGGAATGAGTGCCTAACTCCTGCACAAGCAAGCAGGAGGCAAGAGTTCCGATACCAGAAGCTCACAGGGCTGGCTCTTCTAGGTACAGCCTCGCCCAGCACCAGCTGTGTACCAGCTGCAGGCTGGGCACTGCAGGAAGCCGGGCTGGAGCCCCTTTCTTACCTCCCTGGAGGAAGGAACAAACAAGAGAGCCAACTGTCTTCATGACGCTGGGATCTGGGGAGAGAACTAGCCCCTCTCTACCACAGAGAGGTTTTAGAGCATCCATTTTTTTCCCCCTCTGGGAATCTGAGTTTCAAGACAACAATGAGATACACTCATCTTGCAGAACACTTTCACAAGAAGAAACTGAGGCTCAAAGGGATGTTGTGACTTGTTCAGAGTTCCCCAGAGAGCAAATGGCAAAGGGGAGACTAAATCCCAGGGGCTGAGCTGCAGAGTCAGCATCTGCTCCCCCAGCCACGCTGTCTCCCACTGGGAGAGCCTAACCGTGGCCAAGACCTTCTCGGCTCTGTTCGGATAAGGTCCAGATGCGACCTCAGGAGCCCCCAAGGCAGCAGCTGGGTGGGTGACTCATTCCTCATTACCCTTCTGGCATGGTGGCAGCTGACGTGACATGCCCACACAATACCACCCCAGACCCCACCTCCACACTGAGGTAGGGATAAAGAACAGGGAAACCTGAGGCTGAAGATCACCAGGGCTGTGCGATGGGGCAGAAAGGACATGCGCTTTAGCATCAAACAAGCCAGGCGACTGATGAAGGAACTCCACCTCCAGGAAAATGGGGACCTGACTGCCGGCCTGACAGAACAGCTGCAAGGCTAGGCCAGGAGTCCAGGCCTGACAGAACAGCTGCAAGGCTAGGCCAGGAGTCCACATACCTTCACCGTCGAGGCCAGCTCCCTGCCTTCACCTTGCATGCTAGCTCTCGCCCAGCGTGATACAGAGCTGAAGAATCAGAGGTGCTGCGCGTGTGATGTCCAGAACCCAGAAGGCAATGCAATCTAGGTTCCCTCCATAGCGTCTCATTCTTAAGCACCAAAAGCAAGCAATTCCTAAGCACAAGCAGTAGGAGGGCCAGGTCTGGGCCTGCAGATTTATGGGCTCATCCACGCAGGGGAACAGGTGAGCCAGGGGGCTCTTGGAGCTTCGGGCCGCTGTGGCCCAAGACTGTGGGTAAAGAAAGTGCCCCTGACGCGCTTCGCTGACTGCACACCAGGTAGGAGACAGGCTACGGCCGGCTGGGCCAGACAGGCAGAGGCCCTCCCCCGAAACGAGCGCATGCAAGGAAAAGTGGTCTCCTACTGTTCCAATTAGCTTTGTCCTGCCTTGTGGAGGTAAGACTATCCTGTGGGGACACAGGAAAAGTCTCCTAATTAAAATGGGAAATAAGCACAGTGAACAGTAAAGCTCCTCATGGTTAAGTGTCTTTCCCAAGGGAGCTTTACATAATAAAAGAGTGTGGGATTTTGAGTCAAGAGACCCAGATTTGATTCTCAGCCCTCCCACTTACTTAATAGCTGTGTGACTTTGGGCAAGTTATTTACTCTCTTTCCAACAAGTCACTCGGTTCCTCTGAACCACAGTTTCCTTAGCAATCATATCAGTTCGGTTGCTCAGTTGTGTCCGACTCTTTGCAGCCCCATGGACTGCAGCATGACAGATCTCCCTGTCCATCACCAACTCCCAGAGTTTATCCATAAAACGGGGCTAACAATCCCTCTACCTCACAGGGCTGCTGCAATGGAAAAAAAGGATACCATATACCAGATACAAAAATTCTTTATTGTAAGGATTTCTGTTCACAAGTACCTAGTAGCCCTAAACACCTGCTGAATAAATCCTCCAAGATTCAAAGCCAGGTCTGAACCCCAGAGTCCATGCTCCGTCCATCAATTAAACATAAATGATGCTTGCTGTAACAAACTGTGATGCAAGTGCTGTTTTCACACGCAGCTGTCAAACTCCTCCCCTTGCTATTTCTGTCAAAGTAGTCTCTCTCTCTCTCTCTTGGCCACACCTTGCAGCTTGTGGGATCTTAATTCCCTCATCAGGGCTTGAACCTGCACCCTTGGCAGTGAGAACACAGCCCTAACCACTGGACTACCAGGGAGTCCCTCAGAGTGGTCTCTCTATGACTGCTGGTAATAGTAGTAGCTCTATGACAGTGAGGGGTCACAGAGTGAAATTAAAAAACACCAACATGGGGGCAGGAGGCACCTTTCAGAAAAAAGCCTTGGTACTCTTTAGGTTTTCAGTATTAAGGCTTCCACCCGACAAGGAATCCAGAAAAAAACTTGTTTCTGGTAAAGAGAGTGAGTGAACGTTGAGACAACACCTGTGTGGCAGCAAGGGTGAGAGAAATCTGAAGAGAACGGCGCTCCACCTGAGGCCACCCTCTCCCTCAGCCAGACTGCCAGATGGAGCAAGGCGCTCTGCTGGAGGCTGCTAACTAGGAACCATGACACTTCCGACATGAGGTGGGGAGTCCAGAGCCCTCCACCCATAAAGAATGAGGATAACGCGAGGGTTCTGGCTCTGCTTCAGGGAGGAAGATTCAAATCTCTCTTTTGTAGTGAGCTTTAGGCTGGAAGAGACCAACCAGGTAGGGGCTGTTTTGAGAAACACATCTGTAATGTATGAGTAATAAGACTGGGGCCCTAGAGGAAGCAGCAGGATCTCAGGATCTCTGAGGCCCGCTGTTTCAACTTAACCATTGAGGAAGTGTTGAAGCAGAATGGCATGTTATGTTTGTTGCTTTCTGCTCAGTCTGGAATGGCTGATGCTGGGCAGATTCACCAAGTAATACCAGGGACACAAGATTTTATTCAGTTTCAACAGAAGATGGGGCCTGGGACCTTTCACTAAAATCTAGGTTAAAGATGCCTAAGGCCTCTAGACTTGATTTTCTACACACTAAGCACAGTGTCCAAAAGTCCTTGCTGAAACACGATGAATAGGTTTTGACATGGATTACATAAAGTGCTCTGACATGGGTAAGACAACCATTTCTAACAAGTTGATTTATTCAGTCAATAACTATTTGAGTGGAGAGGATAAAAATCTAGGTTAATAACTGTAGGGACAAACCCAATGGGTTAAAAATAGCACAAATCTATTTTAGAAAACTGAAGGCTGAGAATACAGAGGAAAATAACAGTCCCTATTTAAGAGGCAGCCATGTGATTATTTACGTTTACTATCTCATTTAATCCTCACATCTGTCTCAAAGGGGAGGTATCATCCTCATCACATCCATGAGGAAATTCAAATCCACAAAGGCCAGGTCACTGGCACAACATCATGCCGCCAGTCAGGGAAGATCAGGCTGGAACTGGAGTTTCTCTGGCTCCAAAGTGAAGACTCCCTAAAGGTGGTGGAAATTTCGTGTAAAAACTAAGATACGTGGTGCCAGGGAGGGCCAGTTACTTGTTCAGGAGAGTGACCGGTGCTGCTCTAACTAGGACTTCAGGAAGGTGAACTCACAGAAACACGCGAGTAACTTCTGCCCAACCTTCTATCAGCACATGCCCGGGAAAGGCATAAAACGCACTTCTAGACTGCCTTCTGCCGAACAGGTGGTCACTATCCATCCGGGGCTGGGGCCATCAGCAGGGCCCTTCCACCGCCCCCTGCTCACCTTCTGCTCAGCTTCGCCATGCAAAACCACCTGCGGTGTGAACACCACTAACAACCCAACTAATAAGACCCACTTGCGTGCATCTGGGAAGCCCCTGAAGGCAAGCCTCTGTCGATAAGGAAAAGAATGTTCTTGGAGGAAGAGGAACCTGGTGGAAACGTTCGAAAGATTCTGGGGAAACCAGCTTCGCCGCGCAGCGGGAAGCGCTGAGGCGGAGGATTCGAGAGCCGAGTCAGGGTCTGGCCCCCAGTCACTGTCTGTGACCTTGGCTGGTGTCTCGTTTCTGCTGGGCCTCGGTTCCCTCCGAGCCAGTGCAGGCCTAGGATATGGGAAGCCACGAAGCTAGTGACAGCCGGATGATGGGTGACCCCCGGGGGCGTAGGGGATACCCACGGACTGCACAGGGATGGGGGGTGGGCGCCAAGAAGATAACAGATCCTAGAGGAAGGCAGGGGCGGGCGCGACGCGAGAGACTGGGGGCACC
>SJYV01009730.1:69396-113435 GCA_006410875.1 Neotragus pygmaeus | reverse complement strand
AAAAAAACACTGCAAAACTCAAGATATGTGAGTTTTGGAAGAAAATAAACTGATAGATTCATATTAATTTCACAAATGAAAGAGCAGGGATCAGAGAGAACACAGTTTGCTCAAGGTCATAAGATTAGATCTAAGACTGAAAACTCAAGAAGCCCAGACAGTACTATAGATTAGTAATAAGTCAAATTTGAACGATATGAATAGTTGGTTGAGGTTGTTCTAACTTAAAAGTGGACCTGAAGCTCTCTTCATTCAGGGATGACCATAGAATTGTTCTTTCATTTCCTTTGGCAACTTAGATCCAATCTTTCATAGCAGTGTTGGAACCAGCAGTGTTAGAGTGCAACACCAGTCAACACCTAAGAAATACTAGCAGAGCACTCCTTCTTGATGCAACTAGTAAAATAACTCCCCCCAAACAGTGGTTACCAATAGGTAGTTTGGGACAGTATTAAAACACATACAGACAGACACACACTTACCTGATTCACTCCTATCATAGGCTCTTTCTGGAAAGAAAAAAAAAGAGTCAGAGTGATCTTTTTAAGGCTGAATAAAACCAAAAAATATAAGAAGCAGACTTTTTGAAATGCTTTTCATGTTAGAGATCTGGGAATTCACACTAATAAATTTGCCAATTGCATTATCTAGATACTATTTCTTCTAAGACATATGAAACATACTCAACAATCCTCAGAATTTCACTAAATGACAGTAGTGATTGAAATTGGCATAGCTTTTGATTGGGATCAGAATTGTAATAGCAGCACATATTTCACAGTATCTGGTTGTCACCTTAAAAATGAAATCAGAAGCCCCAGGAACACTACTGAATTAATGGAATGCAGGGCAGAGGAAGAATCAGTTTCTATTATATATTATAGATAAATATACTATACAGATGGAAGGGAAAACAGAAGATCAGAAAGGTTTTTTGACAGAAACATTTAATATCTCTTCAGACAGTTTCTTCTAAAGGTTTCAATTAGTATTAATAAATCTCCAAATGGCTTGCTTGAAAGAGAATAATTATGTTTGAATTTCCTAAATATAAATTGAATTTAAGAATCAAATCATGGACATAAAGATATAAAATTTAGGAATACCTTAAAAGAGAAATTCACATAACCATGGAAATTAACACTTCATAGTGTTTAGAATTACAAAGGTGCTGCTGTCAGGTGAGACTGACAGAATAGAACAGCTCCCATTCCAAAGAAGAATGACAAATAGCTCTCCTTCCTCAGATTGATTACTGCAAATTGTTTCAGAAAGTTGGGAGTAAAAAATAACCACCTGAGAAGAAAGAAGTCTCTTCAAAATTGTGAAGCTACTTAAAAGCAAATATATTTAAACTTTGCAACATATTATCATTATGTAATTCATTTAGCAAAATATTACCTGGTGGGCATGGTTTCCCTCTTTCATACTGTGAAGTTGTTCCTAAATAGAAGGAAATATCTTACTTAGATATCTTCTGATATAACATATTCATTTTACAATTACCAAGAATATATCATCATCTGTGAAGATTAGTATAAACCATATTCTCTGCCAAAATTTTGAAAATTAGCAAAATAGCTTTCATTTTCTAACTTTAGAAAAAATATTCAACTCAATGTTACACTTACTGTAATTTGGAAGGATAAAGAATCTATAAGTTTCATATCTGGGGGCAAATAATCCACCAATTCCCTAGGACTACATATTTTCTGTTCATGACTATTAATCACTCATTTACATTTTATCTTTTATAAATTTTAAATAAAACATTATCAAATATAGGTAGTAGAAAAACTTCTCCCTTGGATTATATTTATTTCCGTTAAAAAAGAAAGAGGAACACACATTATAAAAACAACACTTGAAGAAAATACTGATATTCTAGATTTAGTAAATAATCTTATATGGTCATGAATAGCTTCCTCAGAAAGAGAGATCTCTTAATTTTATTACATTGATTTTACTCATGTGTGAATCACAGACATTTGCTAGGCACTTTCATTCACTGGGGGTCTACACTAAATGCTAGGGACCATCTATGAAATAAATAATAATGACTACTATGAGCAGTGAACACTATGAATAATGAACACTATGAGCAGGACATATAGTTCTAACACTTGTGGAGGTTACGGCCTAATCATAGCATAACTAAGGTGCTAAAATATATTATTCATGTAATTTTTTAGATTAGTAATGATAAGTTTGATTGGGGTACTGATATATCTAAATTTATCTGGCTTCTAAGTCCAAAGCAACACAAGAAACTTGGAAACTGAAGCAAGAGTGACACTAAGGTCCAAATTAAATTCATTACTGACTTCCTCCTTCTTACAACTGTAGCAGAATAAAAATGTGAAAATGTAATTTTGCTAAATTAAGACAAGTCCTTTTCCCTAAAGTCCTAATTAATCAAGCTTATTTGGTATAACTAAAAGAAGAGTTTATGGCCTCCCAAGTGAAAAACTATGGTACTCACAAGGATTGATACTAAATAGTGAAGCTGGATTTTGCTAATAGATACTTTTTTGATCTACCCATACTACCAGTGGATAGTTTATGACTTCATAGTTCAAATGCACATCTTATAGTGCATTTAATATATTTTCATATATTTTAAATTTAGTAAATATAGCTCACCTCAGCACTGTTGGGAACAAATTCCTTAAAAAATAAAAAATATGTATTATTAGTTTTATGACATTAATTTACATTCAAGATAAAAATGCTAATTAATCAGACACATCATAGTTTATCTGTGATTAAAAAAAACAAAACCTTCATAATATTGTCAAAGGTCTCATGAACATAGCAAATTTTATAGAGTCTAGGGATTAGGGGAAGGAGAGATTTTTTGAACATTTTATTGGACTTGCCACAAGCTAGCCTCAGGGATAACTGAGTAGGAGATTGCTCATTCAGTATTCNTAAAAAAACAAAACCTTCATAATATTGTCAAAGGTCTCATGAACATAGCAAATTTTATAGAGTCTAGGGATTAGGGGAAGGAGAGATTTTTTGAACATTTTATTGGACTTGCCACAAGCTAGCCTCAGGGATAACTGAGTAGGAGATTGCTCATTCAGTATTCAAAACAACATCAGCAAGTGAAAATAACTATAAATGAAACGGGTCTAGAGACAATGAAATCAATCAACTTGCCAATTCTTTCTTAGAAAATTTTGACAAAAGCAATTTGAATGTATGGGATCCCTGATTCCTTCTACAGAGTCTACATTGTTTTCTTAAATGGAATGCTTATTTGGCAATGATCTGTGCTTTCACAAGGAGGCAAATATATGGAATCACCACTCAGAACTGAATTTGAGAAAATAAATACAGAATAAATTCCAGAATATAATGAATCATTTGGGAGGCTCTAACATGATTTGATGTAGAATTTAGTCAAGGTAAATTTCACTTAATTCTGTAGACTTAATTTTGTATTATTACAATAAAATATTACCAGCTGGGGTATGTTGTATTTTTTCAGTCTGAGAAGCTGTTCCTATTCAAAAAGAAAAAAAAANGCACTGAAGAATTGATGCTTTTGAACTGTGGTGTTGGAGAAGACCGTTGAGAGTCCCTTGGACTGAAAGGAGATACAACCAGTCCATCCTAAAGGAAATCAGTCCTGAATATTCATTGGAAGGACTGATGTTGAAGCTGAAACTCCAAGACTTTGGCTACCTGATGCGAAGAACTGACTTGTTTGAAAAACCCTGATGCTGCGAAAGATTGAAGCTGGGAAGAGAAGGGGATGACAGAGGATGAGATGTTTGGATGGCTTCACTGACTTGATGGATATGAGTTTGAGTAAGCTCTGGGAACTGGTGAAGGACTGGGAAGCCTGGTGTGCTACAGTCCATGGGATTGCAAAGAGTTGGACACGACTGAGCGACTGAACTGAGCCACTTATCAGATATGTTATTTGCAAATATCTTCTCTCCCACTTAGTAGGTCATCTATTTGTTTTGTTGATAGTTTCCTTTGTTGAGAAAAAATTTTTGATTTGGTGTCATCTCATTTGTTACCCTTGTTTGAGGAAGAAAGTATAAAAAATGTAGCTGTGATTGAAATAAAAGTGTATATTTTCTATACTAAAATTTTTATGGCTTCAGGTCTTATATCTACATCTTTAACCCATTTAGAGTCTGCTTTTGTATATGGTGTAAGAAAAGTGGTCTGGTTTCATTCTTTTGCATGTAGCTGTCCAGTTTTCCAAACTCCATTTATTGAAGAGACTGTCTTTTCCTCATTATATGTTCTTGGTTCCTTTGTTGTAAATTAAGTGACCACATGAGTTTATATCTGGGTTCTCTGTTCTGCTCCTTTGATCAATGTTTTTGTGTCAGTACTGTATAGTTCTGAGTACTATAGCTCAGTAGTGTTAAGTCAGAGGGCATGATGTATTACCTCAAGCTTGTTCTTCTTTCTCAAGATTGCTTTGGCTATTTGGGATCTTTTGTTTTTCTATACAAATATTAAAATGATTTGTTCTAGTTCTGTGAAAATATTATTGACATTTTAATATGGATTGCATTGAATCTGGAGATTGCCTTGGTTAATATGTTCATTTTAACAAATTCTTCAAATTTATAAACATGATATATCTTCATTTTTGGGGTCATCTTCAATGTATTTCATCAATGATGCACAATTTTCAGTGTATTTCATCAATGATGAACAATTTTCAGTGTATAAATCTTTTACCTCCTTTAGTTTAAATTTATTCATGAGTATTTTATTCTTTTAATGCAATTGTAAATAGGATTGTTGGTTTCTCTTTCTGAGTTATGTGTGTAGAAATACATTAGATTTATGGTATACTGATTTTGTACATTGTGACTTTAATAAATTTATTGATAGTTCTAATAGATTTTGATGGTCTTTAGGGTTTTCTATGAATAGTATCATGTCATCTGCAAACAGTGATGGTTTTACTCTTTTGTTTCCAATTTAGATGCCTTTATCTCTCTCTCTCTCTTTTCTTTTTAACTGAAATCAGACTGATTACGTTCTTTGCAGCCAAAAATGTGTGGAGAAGCTCTATACAGCCAGCAAAAACAAGACTTGGAGCTGACTATGGCTCAGTTCATGAGTTCCTTATTGCAAAATTCAGGCTTAGATTGAACAAAGTAGGGGAAACACTAGATCACTCAGTTCAGTTCACTTCAGTCGCTCAGTTATGTCTGACTCTTTGTGACCCCATGAATCGCAGCACGCCAGGCCTCCCTGTCCATCACCAACTCCCAGAGTACACTCAGACTCAGTCCATCGAGTCAGTGATGCCATCCAGCCATCTCATCCTCTGTCGTCCCCTTCTCCTCCTGCCCTCAATCCCTCCCAGCATCAGAGTCTTTTCCATTAAGTCAACTCTTCCCATGAGGTGGCCAAAGTACTGGAGTTTAAGCTTTAGCATCATTCCTTCCAAAGAAATCCCAGGGCTGATCTCTTTAGAATGGACCGGTTGGATCTCCTTGCAGTCCAAGGGACTCTCAAGAGTCTTTAGCTTCCAATTTCCTGAATTCTTCTTTGAGTCCAGAGAAAAAGTTACATTGTCTGTTTTATATTTTTAGAAAATTCTCTTTCTTTTTCAAGAAATCATGCTTTATGTTTGTTTATTTGGTTTCAAAATGCCATTTTCATTTTGTATTAGAAGATTTGTTTCATTCATCATTTTGAACACCTTTGTCAGAAAAATTTTATAAAATTACTGGCTCCTGAAGAAAATCCACATTTTGATTGTTGATTTTGATGATTATGTTTCTCTGTGTGTGTTAGTCGCTAAATTGTGTCCAAGTCTGTTGCAAACCCATGGTTTGTAGCCCACCAGGCTCCTCTGTCCTTGGAATTCTCCAGGCAAGAATACTGGACTAGATATCTGTTCCCTTCTCCAGGAGATCTTCCCAACTCAGGGATCAAACCAGGATCTGAATTGCAGGCAGATTCTTTACCATCTGAGAAACCAGGGAAGCCCTGGTGTTATTATTCTCTGGATTACATTTATTTCTATATTTTGGAATGTAGGTTTTCAGGCTCATTTTATTGAATAGGATAGTGTTACTATTATTGTTGATTTTTTTCCCTCCCTCTGCAGCTTCTTCCTTTTTTCTAGTATTTTTTGCTTCTGTGTGTGTGTGTGTGTGTGTGTGTCTGTGTCTGTGTGTGTGTGTGTGTGTATGCTCAGTCACTCAGCCAGGTCCAACTCTATGTGACCCCATGGACTGTAGCTTGCCAGGCACTTTTGTCCATCGGATTTTCAGACAAGAATACTGAAATGGGTTGCCATTTCCTTCTCCAGGGGATCTTCAGGACCCAGGGATCAAACCTGCATCTCTTGCTTGCTTCTACTTTAATCTTTTGGTACCTATGCAAAATGGGGCTTCCCAGATGGTGCAGTAATATAGAATCTGCCTGCCAATGCAGGAGTTGCAAGAGACATGGGTTCAGTCACTGGATTGGATCGAAAAGAGTCAGCCACTACTCAGCAACTGGGCACACACACCCATAGACACATGTACAGAGTAGGTCTTACTATGGCATGTGGTGGGGCTTCCCAGGTGGCTCAGTGATAAAGAATCCGCCTGCGATGCAGAAGACGGTGATTACAGAACCTGTTGGCAATTTACATTATTTCCTGTATAGGAGAATGTGTCTGTGCCCTACTGTCTTTTAGGTCTGCAATTTGGGGGGAACATGTGATCTCAACAAAGACTGGTATAGCTTGGAGCAGGTGAATGCAGTCACCACTGTCCACTGACAGAGAAAGAATATAACTACAGTTTCAGTTTCAGCTCTAGCTTCAAGTGCTGAGTTTTATTTTTGTGCTGTCCAGGGCCTGCAAAAGTTTTATTTTCTGTTATTCAAGCCAAGCTAGTGTTTTACTTTTATCTTTTTACATTTTGTTTATTATCACTGTGTGTTTTTAAAAAAATAAATTATTGGGATATCAACTCACTATACCACTCTGGCCTGGAAATCAGCATGGAAATAACTGCAAATTCATAAGTTTTTTGAGGGTAAATAATTTCTAGGGAGAGAGAGACATGAGTGAATAGAGTAGTAGTCCATTGGCAAAATATCAATTTGTTGGTGAAGGGAGCAGGGAAGAATTGTGGCCATTTCCTTAGGATGCCTTCTCCTTAGAGAAGGCAATGGCAACCCACTCCAATACTCTTACCTGGAAAATCCCATGGACAGAGGAGCCTGGTAGGTTGCAGTCCATGGGGTCTCTAAGAGTCAGACACGACTGAGTGACTTCACTTTTACTTTTCACTTTCATGCATTAGAGAAGGAAATGGCAACCCATTCCAGTGTTCTTGCCTGGAGAATCCCAGGGACAGGGGAGCCTGGTGGGCTGCCATCTATGGGGTCGCGCAGAGTCGAACATGACTGAAGTGACTCAGCAGCAGCAGCAGCAACCTCAGCATGTGCTATAGTCCTATGCTTTTGATAAGTTTATGAGCTGAAATATAGGATTATAGCTTCCCATGTGGCACATTAAGAATCCACCTACCAGTGCGGGAGATGCAAGAGATGCAGGTTTTATCCCTGGGTTGGGAAGATCCCCTGGAGAAGGAAATGGCAACCCACTCCAGTATTCTTGCCCAGAAAATCCCATGGACAAAGGCACATGGTGAGCTATAGTCCAAGGGGTTGCAAAGAATCAGATAAACTGAGCACAGCATATACACAGTGATGAGCTAGACAGAAATAGACTTTTTGGCCCTACTCATCCCAGCTCTAAATAGCATCATTTATTGCCTTGTTTGTAATCTAATATTGGAGGAGGGAAGAAATATTCTGTGAAAGTAAAATGTTTGAAAGAAATACACTTTTTAGAGTAATTCTGAGTTGGCCAAAAAGTTTGTTTGGAGTATTACATAAGGTGTTTTAAAAACACTTGACTGAACTTTTTGGCCAATCCAATATTTGAGGTTGAGGAAGAACTAATGTACCAGATGGCACCATTTAAGTCTCAAAAAAGTGCATTTGCCTCCAATGGATCATTTCTTTAACGCTGGTTATTTCGTCATCCTGATTAGCAATACAGTTGAGATCTCTTTACTTGACTGAACCATGTAAAAAGGACCCTTTGCTCAATTTTGCAATGACTTTCATGATGAAGACAAGAGATAATATGTAGAATTATAGCTAAAATGATTTACGCATTGGCATTTCCCTTTTTCTTTCTCTGAAGACATTTGTAATCCCCTAAGTACCCTCTCCTTTTGGGTCCTGAGGTTATAACATATGCTCATAAATTTTCTGTAAAGACATTTTTGATAAAGACTGAGAAAATGAGTGAGATATACCTTAAAAGTCAGGCTTCCAGTGAAGACCCAATCAGTTCAGCACACAGGTCTGAAAGTGTAATTATGTTTAAGATATCTTGGCAAACTTAGAATGAATGATAAAATATCTTGACATGAAAATCAAATACTTTATTCTACATGTATCATTCATGATTTAATTGAATTTTATATACACTGCAGTTCTTAATATTTTCCTATAGTGAATAAGACAATAAATATTAATAATAAAATAGTAAAAATGAAAAAGGAAGTTGCTAAAGAGAAAACAATAGAAAAAGGGGAAAACATGACAGGCTACCAAAATACAATCAAAACAAAAGGCTACAATAACAACTACTTATTGAGAAAATATTTACATTATATTTGGAAAACTATTAAAATTAATAATAAATTATAATGAAATTGAAAAAAATTCTACAAAATGGAAAATATTAAGAAAATGTTTAGAATGTAATAGGGAACATTTTCATTCACATATTTCAGCAAGTAGGTCATGGAACACTGGTTCTATGTGATGTGAATATATTGCAGAATGCCAACATTTTTCACTGTTTGAGGTCTTGGGGTGTACAGAGGCAGTACTAAAAGACCTCCAGAGCTCATTTTCTGAAGTCAAAGCATCCTTTCCTGTTTATCCTCTGTATTTTGAATCGAAGGTATTAGGAAATACTATTCTGTATAATTTTTAACAAATAAAAATAGAAATGCTCATAGAAATAAAGCCATTAATATGATCTAAATTGTAAATTCTTTGTTGGCAGAAATTATATAGCATTACTCATCTTTGTGTCCCACACCCAGCAGGTACCTGACACTTGGAAAGTGTGCAGTAAATATTTGTAAGTGAATGGTAATGAGGGATAGAGGCAAAAAAACTGTGGGACAAACTAAAGCTTGAAGAAAAGAAGTGAGAGAAGAACAGGAATAGAGAGATTAAAGTAATAGGCTATCACACAAGCAAAGTCATAGAAGATGTGAGAAATATAAGGAGATGGTAGAAATTAAGACCGTGGGGTAATGTTGAATTGTATTGATATATGTTTTAGATTGAGCTTCACTGGTGGCTCAGTGGTAAAAAATCTGCCTGCAGTGCAGGAGACCCAGGTCCAATCCCTGCGTTGGGAAGATCCCCTAGAGGAGGGCATGGCAACCCACTCTAGTACTCTTGCCTAGAAAATCCTAGAAAAATGGATGGAGAAGATTGGCAGGCTGCAGTCTATAGTGTCACATAGTCAGACATGCCTGAAGTGACTAAACAGCAGCAGCAGCATATTTTAGATTAAATGATACATCAGCATAGCATATCACTTTCAGATTAATGGGGGGAAAAGCCAAGTTTGGCATAAGGTACAGAAAAGTAAGTAACCTACAAAATGTAAGCATCTAATTTTGCTTCATTGATTACTCTAAAACTTTTGACTGTGTGGATCACAATAAACTGTGGAAAATTCTTAAAAGACATGCGACCCAAAAGTCTGCAAGCAATAAATGCTGGAGAGGATGTGGAGAAAAGGGAACCCTCTTACACTGNGAACTCATGTACACCCATGGTGGATTCATGTCAATGTATGGCAAAACCAATACAGTATTGTAAAGTTAAAAAATAAAATTAAAAAAAAAACAACAAAAAGAGATCATGGTATCCAGTGCCATGATATCATGTCTCCAATAGATAGGAAAACAATGCAAACAGAAACTTTTATTTTCTTGTGCTCCAAAATCACTGTAGATGGTGACTGCAGAAATTAAAAGAGTCTTACTCCTTGGAAGGAAAGCTATGACAAACCTAAAGAAGTGAAGTGAAATGAAGTGAAGTCGCTCAGTCGTGTCCGACTCTTTGCAACCCCATGGACTGAGGAGCCTCCTTCGCGCCTCAGTCCATGGGATTTCCAGGCAAGAGTACTGGAATGGGTTGCCATTTCCTTCTCCAGAAGATTTTCCTGACCCAGGGATCGAACCCCAGTCTCCCGCACTGAGGGCAGACACTTTACCATCTGAGCCACCAGGTTAGTCCAATAGCATATGAAAAAGCAGAGACATTACTTTGCCAACAAAGGTCCATAGAATCAAAGCTTTGGTTTTTCCTTAGTCAGGTATGGTTGTGAAAGGTGGACCATAAAGAAAGCTGGAGCAGTGAAGAATTGATACTTTTGAACTGTGGTGTTCAAAAAGACTCTTGAGAGTCCNTATGAAAAAGCAGAGACATTACTTTGCCAACAAAGGTCCATAGAATCAAAGCTTTGGTTTTTCCTTAGTCAGGTATGGTTGTGAAAGGTGGACCATAAAGAAAGCTGGAGCAGTGAAGAATTGATACTTTTGAACTGTGGTGTTCAAAAAGACTCTTGAGAGTCCCTTGAACTGCAAGGAGATCAAACCAGTCAATCCTAAAGGAAATCAGTCTTGAATATTCATTGGAAGGACTGACACTAAAACTCCAATACTTTGGCCACCTGATGCGAAGAACTGACTCATTAGAAAAGACCCCAATGCTGGAAAAGATTGAAGGCAGGAAGAGAAGCAGATGACAGAGGACGAGATGGTTGGATGACATCACTGACTCAATGGACATGAATTTCAGCAAGCTCTGGGAGTTGGTGATGGACAAGGAAGGCTGGCGTGCTGCAGTCCATGTCATCACAGAGTAGGACATGACAGAGTGACTGAACTAACTGACTGAAGATGTAGGAATAATATACTTGCTTTCATACATATTTTTTAAAATATTTTATAAAAATAAATATCCCATATTATTTTTATGAAGTCCAGTATTAAGATAATTCTGGAGGAAAAAGCAAATAAAACTGCTTAAAGTGTATATATGTGGTGGGGGGGTGGAAACTGGAATAGTTAGATTTTTTTTTTTAATGTGGTGTTAAATGACCATAATCAACTGCTGCCATCTTTAAAAATAAAAATAGATATTCCCCACTTTACCCCTTGAGAATTCAATTGCAGGATAGAGCCTAATAATTGGGTTATTTCATCAGGACTTTCTAATAGTTTATCACCTTTAAAAAGTGGGTTTAGCAAACAGCATGAAAATGGAAATGAGTTCTTCTAGCAGCTAGTGTTCACTTTAATAATATTCTTGAGAACTGCTTTTAAAAGACATAGTTGAAAGCCAATCTAGGTCAATACAACTATCATTTTATTTTTACAGGCAATATGTGATTTATTTTCATATCAGTCTTTAACTGAAGACAAGAATTTTCCAGAATTTGACCTCCTAGGCAACCAGTTATTTAAAAATGGACAACATGAAAACTAATACTAAAAATATCCTAATGCATTTTTGTGAATCACCTTACATTTATATATTTTATGCATTTGTTTTTCCATCATACTGTTAGAGACAATTCTTGACTCACACATGTGTGAATCCTATGAACTTTTTTAGTAGAAAGAGAATCACTTCCCTGGTGGATTCACTAACTTCAAAATCCAACCCTGATTGGCCCCGACAAATAATACGTTGTGGATTTTGCTTACTATAGGTTATTTTGGTTTAATTATGAGGTTGTTTTCACTGTAATTATATGCTTTGAAATCACTGAACCAAGAACATTTCCATAATGAAAGGAAAATTACCTCCATAAAGCTATAAAAGTTTAAATTATTTAAAGAAAATTAGAGTATTGTCTGTAGATAGGATGATGAGAAATGGTTTTAATGATCATGTATAATTTTTAAGAAATTGTTTGGTGCTAAGGGGTAATTGCCTAAACCTGTTCAGAATTTAGAGCCACTTCCACACATCACAGAACAGTGGCATTTTGAGGATTACCAGATGATTGCTTCTGATATTTTTAAGATAAGTGTACTCTATTTTGATAGTTACTTTTCTCAATGTAGTGACCTTAACTATACAGTTATCAACTTTTATGGGGTCCTGTCTTGAAGTTACATGCTTTATCTTTCCTGGGTATTTATGTTGTGTAATTATGGGGATTATTGATGGTCTTTTCAGTATGATGGCCCCGTGTTCTTAAAATATAAAGTTTGATCCTTTAATTTTACATTTTAGTTTTATTTGATGTCAGTAAAAGAAAAATGAGGCTTTTGAAAGAAATTCATTATAAATGTTTCTTCTCATTACAGTTATTCCACTTTACTGTTTCAGTTATATCAAAGGACAATCAAGAATGATCATTTGAGAATTTTGAAAACCATAAAAGATATTATAAGAACTTGATCATTTTTCAGTAACTGAACTAGAACTACATTAGACATTTAATATATCCAGTAAAAGTGCAGATAAAATGAAAGCAGTATCATAGTAATATATAACTAGAAACTAAGGTTTCAGTGACTTCTTCAAGTACTGAATATAACATCAATTGCAGAAAAATGGTCTTAACAGCTCATTAGGTAGCTATGAAAGGGAAATTCCCCAAATAATTTTGTACATCATTCTCAAGTATCAGCCATTAATAAAATGGTAAACCTTTCTCAGGATAGAAAATATTTAGAGATTGATTTATAAAAAATAGGATTATTTAGATTTCAGTGACTCAGAATCTCCTTTAGTATTTTTCTGAGAGCATTCTACAGAACATACTGTTTAAAAGGATAACTATCATTACAGGTTTTAGGAATATGAGTATGTATCTAAATTTAAATAATATTTTATACAGTAACATTTTAGAGAGTTGTTTCTTTTTTACATAATACAAATTCTGACAATTAACTTATCAAAAATTAGGCTAACTTTGTATTATGATAAAATATGCTTTAAAAGAAACATTATACTTCAATTTTATTTACCTAAAATTGAGTCATCATTTGATATTTTTATAGTTTATTACTGTAACCATTTATATTTTATTTCAGTAAATATATAGAATTTAGATTAATAGATTTTCTAGCCCTATCTCATGTAAAGTTTTGGAAATATTCTGATACTTTAAATCTCTCTCTCTCTCATCCCTTTATTTGTATTGAGAAAACAGGAAACAAATGATACTAACTGAATAAATTTTTCAAGAGTTTTGTCACACAATAAAATATGCTTCCCCCTGCCCCCATTTTTCCCATTAGAGTGAAAAAAAAAAAAAAATGGAGCTCACACAAGGGGAATTTAAAAACTGTGGAGGGAAAGAGTTAGGTGATAAAGTTTTTATTACGTGGATGCTACTGCTGCTACTGCTGCTGCTGCTGCTTCTAAGTCGCTTCAGTTGTGGCCAACTCTGTGTGACCCCATAGATGGCAGCCCACCAGGCTCCCGCCTCCCTCAGGCAAGAACAATGGAGTGGGTTGCCATTTCCTTTTCCAATGCATGAAAGTGAAAAATGAAAGTGAAGTCACTCAGTCATGTCCGACTCTTAGAGACCCCATGGACTGCAGCCTACAAGGCTCCTCTGTCCATGGGATTCTTCAGGCAAGAGTACTGGAGTGGGGTGCTACTGTCTTCTCCGATTACTTGCATAAATTCACTTAAATAGCTTGTTTTCTTTAATGTAAAACAGAGGTATCATATAGATCATAAAGACAAAATCAGTGACATTTTGGGCTTCTCTCATGGCTCAGCTGATAAGATTCTGCCTTTAATGCAGGAGACTTGGATTCAATCCCTGGGTTGGGAAGATCTCCTGGAGAAGGAAAAGGCCACCCACTGCAGTACTCTGCCCTGGAGAATTCCATGGACTGTATAGTCCATGGGGTTGCAAACAGTCGGACATGACTGAGTGAATTTCACTCACTTCACTTACACAGTGACATTTCAAATGCCTTAAATCTTTAGTTACCTTGATTCTGGAAAAGACTGAGGGCAGGAGGATAAGAGGGCAACAGAGGATGACATGGTTGGATGGCGTCACTGACTCAGTCGACATGAGTTTGAGCAAACTTGGAGATACTGAAGGACAGGGAAGCCTTGCGTCCAGGGAAGCTGCAGTCCATGGGATCACAAAAAGTCAGACACAACTCAACAACTGAACAACTTTTTTTAGACTTCTTTCCCATTTAGATCACCACAGATCATTGAGTATGGTTTCTTGTGCTAAATAATAATAGGTTCTCGTTAGTTATCTATTTTATACATAGTGGTATATATGTCAATCCCAATTTCCCAATTCACCTGCCCCCTTGGTAACAATGTTTGCTGTCTATATCTCTGACTCTATTTCTGCTTTTCCAGTAAGTTCATCTGTACACTTTTTCTAGATTCCACATTTAAGCAATATTTTTCTCTTTCTGACTTAGTTTTCTCTGTATGACAGTCTCTAGGTCCATCCACGTCTCTGAAAATGGCACCATTTCATTCCTTTTTATAACTGAAAATATGAAAATTTTAGATGCTACCCACTCCAGTATTCTTGCCTCAATTGAACACAACTGAGTGCGCTTTACAATTTTATAGCTGAGTCGTACCACTAAGTCACTTCAGTCTTGTCCGATTCTTTGCTACCCAATGGACTGTAGGCTGCAAGACTCCTCTGCCCACGGGTTTCTGCAGTCAATAATACTGGCGTGGGTTGCCATTTCTTTCTCCAGGGGATCTTCCTGACCCATGGATCAAGCACAGGCATCTCCTATGCCTCCTGCTCTGGCAGGCAGATTCTTTACCTCTGAGCTACCTGGGAAGACACAGACCTTAACTTGATCGTCACCTTATCCCCACTCTAAGTGACATTGTATATATGTACTACATCTTCTTTATCCATACCTCTGTCAGTGGACATTTTGGTTGCTTCCATCTCCTGGCTATTGTAAATAGTGCTGCAATGAACATTGGGGTGAATGTATCCTTTCGAATTATGGTTTTCTTTGGATATATGCCTAGGAGTAGGATCGCTGGGTTACATAGTAGCTCTACTTTTTTAGTTTTTTAAGGATCCTCTATACAGTTCTCTGTAGTGACTGTACCAATTTATATTCCCACCAAGAGTGTAGGAGGTTACCTTTACTTCACACTCTCTTCAGCAATTATTGTTTGAAGATTTTTTGATGATGGCCGTTCTGACTAGTATGAGGTGATACCTCATTGTAGTTTTGATTTACATTTTTCTAATAATTATTGATGTTGAACATTTTTTCATGTGCTGTTTGACCATTTATATGTCTTCTTCAAATAAATGTCTATTTAGATCTCCTCCCATTTTTTTTTTTATATGAGCTACCTGAGCTATTTGTATATTTTGCTCTGCAAAAAGTCTGTAAGTTTAATTAGATGCTATTTGTTTATTTTTGTTATTTTTAGTACTCTAAGGGTTGAATCAAAAAAGATCTTGCTGAGATTTATGTCAAAAAGTGTTCTGCCTGTGTTTTCCTCTATAAGTTTTATAGTGTACAGCCTTACATTTAGATCTTTAATTCATTTTGTATGATTTGTAGAATTCCCCAGAATTCCCCATCTTGTCTTGGACCTTTGCAGGGCTTTTAAAATTATTATTATTACATATTCTTTCATTTCTAGTGATCATTCTGCTCAAATTGTCTGTTTATTATTGACAATTTTAGCAGTCTGTATGTTTCTAGAAACTTACAAATTTCTTCTAGGTTTTCAGTTTGTTGGCATTAATTGTTCATTGCATTATCTAATGATTTTTTGCTATTTCTGAAGTATCAATTGTTATGTTTCCTCTTGCACTGTTTTTGCTTATTTGAGTTATCTTACTTTTCTTCTTGGCAAGCCTGGCTAGAGATTAAACAATTTTGCATATCTTGCCAAAAAAAAAGATTAAAAAAAAAAAACTCTCTTGGTTTTAAAGAACTTTTCTATTGCTTTTAAAATTTGTTTTGTTTATTTCCTATCTGTTTATCTTTTCCCTTCTACTGACTTTGGGTGTTTTTGTTCTTCTTTCTCAAATTCCTTTAGTTGATAGGTTATGTTGTTTATTTGAGATTTTCTTGTTTCTTGGGAATGGCCTGTAACATTTTGACTTTCTCTCTCAGAATTGCTTTTGCTGCATACCATAGATTTTCTAAGGTTGTGTGTTCATTGTTACTTGTCTTAAGATATTTTCTGATTTCCTTATAGATTTGATCTTTGATCCTTTGGTTTTTTAGTAGCACATTGTTTAGTCTCAGAGTGTTCATTGATTTTCACTTTTCTTTGTGTGGTTTCATGCTGTTGTGATCAGAAAAGATGCTTGAAATAATTTCTGTCTTTTTAATTTGTTTAGGTTTCTTTTGTGATCTAATCTGAGGTCTATCCTAGAGAAGACTCCAGGCATATTTGAAAAGAATGTGTAATCTAGAGGGATTTTTTGGATGCAGTGTTTTGTAGATAGCAATTATGTCCAACTGGTTTATTGTATCTTTTAGAATCTGTGTTATGGAATATCTGTCCATTGATGTCAGTGATGTGTTAAAATCTCCTACTATTATCATATTTCTGTCAAGTTCTCCCTTTTTATCTGTTAGTATTTAATTTTTCATTGTTCAGTTGCTAAGTCATGTCCAAGCTTTTTGCCACCCCATGGACTGCAACATGCTGGGCTTCCTTGTCCTTCATTTTTGCCCCAAGTGTGTTCAAACTCATGCCCATTGAGTTGGTGATGTCATCTAACCATCTCATCCTCTATTGCCCTCTTCTCTTCTTGCCCTCAATCCTTCTCAGCATCAGGGTCTTTTTCAGGGAGTTGGCTCTTCTCATCAGGTGGCCAAAATGTTAGAGCTTCAGTGAGTGATTACCTTTAGAATTGACTGGTTTGTCTCCTTGCAGTTCAAGAGACTCAAAAGAGTCTTCTAGAGCACCATGATTATAAAGCATCAATTCTTTGGTTCTCATATTTCTTTATGGTCCAACTCTCACATCTATATAGACTAATCAAAAAATCATAGCTTTGACTATATGGATCTTTGTTGGCAGAGTTATGTATTTAGGTGGTCCTATATAGGATGCATATTTGTTAACAAGTGTAATATCCTCTTCTTGTATTGATCTCTTTATCATTATATATGACCTTTTTTGTCTTTGTGGGCTTGATTTTACAGTCTGTTTTGTCTACCATGAGTATTGTTTAGTCACTAAGTTGTATCTGACACTTTGAAGTCCCATGGACTGTGTAGCCCGTCAGGCTCCTCTGTCCAGGGAATTTTACAGGCAAGAGTACTGGAGTGGGTGGCCATTTCCTCCTTCAGGGAATCTTCCCAACCCAGGGCTTGAACCCAAGGCTCTTTTATCTCCTGTAATGTCAGGTGGGTTCTTTTACCACTACACTTCCTGGGAAGCCCAAATATATTGCTAACCCTATACTTTTGTCATTTCTACTTGCATGAAATACCTTTCTCCCTTGCAATCTGTGTGTTTCATTCTAAAATGAGTCTCCTATAGGCAGTTCTTGTAGATTCCTTATTTTTTTTTTTATCCAATCTGCCATCCTTTCCCTTTTTGTTGGAGCATTATGTCATTGACATTTGAGGTGATCATTATTAATTATGTACATATTACCACTTTTTAAAGCTTGTTTTCCCTTTCAATTTTATAGTTCTTATTTGTTCATTTCTTCTTTTTAATTTTGCTTGCGTGATTTAATGGTTTTCTTTTGCATTATCCCTGAGTGTCTTTCTTTTTTGTTTTTTGTTTTTTTAGTTTATTGTATGCTTTTGATTTTTGTTTACCCTGTTTTTAGACCATAAATATATCTCCTTGCTTTTAACTAATAGTCATACAAGTTCAAATACATTCTAAAAGATTTGCATTTTTTATTTAACTCCCCTATGTTTTGTGGGTTTGATGTCCTATTTTAAATCTTCATGTTTATCCTCTTGCTATTAATTATAGCTATTATCACTTTTACAAATGTTTGTTTTTTAATCTACATACTTCTTATTTGGAGAAGGAAATGGCAACCCACTCCTGTATTCTTGCCTGGAGAATCCCGTGGGCAAAGGAGCCTGGCAGGCTACAGTCCACGGGGTTGACAGAGTCAGACACGACTTAGTGACTAAACCACCACCACCACCACCACCACCACCACCACTGGCTTATTTAAATGATCTTCAGTACTTTTGTGTCTTTGTCTTTTCTATTGTGATTTTCTTTCCTGTAGATTCTTGCTTCCTTTCTATTTAGAGAAGACCTTTCAATATTTATTTTAGGTTAGGTTTAATATTGCTCTATTCTTTTAGTTTTTGCTTGTCTAAGAAATTTTTTATCCCCCTTTCTATTCTAAATGATAAGTATGCTGGGTGAAGTATTGTATATGGCAGGCTTTTCCTTTCCAGGACTTTGAATACACCATGCCATTCCATTCTGACCTTCAAATTTGCTGCAGATAAATCTGATGATAGATTTATGGGGGTCCCTTTAACTGACTCTTTATTGCTGCCTTTAGAACCCTCTATCTTTAATTTTTGTCATTTTAATTTTATGTCTCTGGGCGAATCTTTTGGGGTTCACCTTCTTTAGGACCCTCTGTGCCTCCTGTACCTGTAGCTTCCTTCCTTAATTTTGGGAACTTTGCATCCATGGTTTATCCAAATACATTTTTAATCCTTTTATCTCTCTTTTTTCCTTCTAGAGCCCCTGGTATGCATTGGTTGACATGCTTTATATTATCTCTTGGGTCTTATAATTTGCTTTAATTTTTTAATTTGTCATTTTCTCCTGTTCTGATTGAGTGATTTACATTATTCTATCTTCCAGGTCACTTATTTATTCTTCTGTATTATTTGGTCTCTATTACTTCTAGATTCGTTTTTATCTCAGCATTTTAGTTGTCTAATTTTAATTGGTTCCTCTTTATAGTTTCAAATTCCTTGTTATAGTGATCTGTATTTCTGTTGATAATCTTAATACCTTTAAGACTTTTATTACCTCATTTTCTAACTCAGGGTCAAGTACACTAGTGAAGTCTGTCATTATTTGGTCTTTCACAGTATTTCTCTTGTTCTCTTAATTGGGAGTAATTCCTTAGCTTTTTGAAAAATTGTCCTTAACTTTGTCCCTGAATTTAGGAGAAATATTTGTTGATTGTGGTCATGAAGGTGTGTTTTTATGTGGGAATATTACTGTGTAGTTTGTGTGAGCTCAATATTTTTGGTCCAAAGGCTATTCTTGATATGGATTCCAGGCATTTCTTTTCTCACAGTGAGCTGGCTGTTATCTTGATAGTTGGTGTGATTGATTTTATTGTGTCCAGAGCCCACACTAGATGTTGGGTGGGGCTTTCTCTTTGGTCTGAGGCCCTTTTGGGGGTTGGGTTTGCTCCCAAGTTTTTGAAGTAGAAGCCCTGAGAATGTGGTTCAATAAAGCTCCATTGCCTTTAAATGTATGTCCTGTCTCAAAGGAGTTGACTCCTGTAGCAAGTGCCTGTGTAGTCGTGGCAAACCTATGTGTTTCCTCTGCATGTATCCAAGGTTCTATCCAGAAGCCCAAAGTTGAATCCCTTTGTCTGTTGTGTTCACTCCAAACTTTTAGTGCTAGGTTGGTGCAAGGGGCTGGAGATCTGCGGCTGCAAGAATCGAAGTGGTTGTGCTATTGCCTGGATCATGGGGTCCCTTTGTGGCAGAGTTCTCCCAGGATTTGTATACCCCTGGATCTGGCTCCTAAGTGCAGTGTTGAGTAGGCAGAATCAGAGAGCTCCAGCTGAGAAAAAAAACCTTCCCTGGGGCTGTCCACAGGAGATGTGCCATTCTGTGATATCATCAGGTATGCTTACCAACAAAGGGTGATGCTAATGAACCTTCCCCCACTATGCAAGGCTGACAATGGGTGCTCCTCGAGCCAGACCACACCCCAGATAGTCTAGGCTGGTTCCACCCAGCTAAACTGAGTCTCTTCATAGGTCTTCTCTGAGATTCAGCACCTAGCCATTGGGCAAACTAGTAGCTCTGCCCAGAGGACATTTCAGGGTAGGAATTGCAACAAGGTGGCAGCTATCAGTGTGAAGTATCTCTCTGCCATGATTGCCAGCAGTCAAGCAGACTCCAGGCCTCTCTAGCCAGTCTGTCTCAGCAGACTTCCCAGAAGGCAAGGGGAAAGTTCCTAGGATGAGTCTACCCCTGTAGACTTGTCTTCTTTCTTCCTCACAGCTCCCTTCCAGGGATGCCAGTTTGGTCCCATCCCAGTGTTTTTCGTTTTGTTTTGTTTTTCAATTCTACCTGGTTATGTGGGGATCTTTCTGTAGCTTTGGCTATATAAAAGATCTTCTGCCAGTTTCCTGTTGATTTTCTGTGAATATTACACATGTAAATGTACCTTTGATATGTGCTTATAGTGGGAGGTAAGCTTTACATCCTCCTATTCTTACATCTTTATATCTCTTAGGTTTTTTTATTTACTCTTTATTGATACTTTCTGGTAACTCCTTATAGGATATATCATTCAGTTTTTACAGTAACTAAATATGTTATGCATAACCATTTCTAAATATTCAAGGAGAGAACTATGACTCAGCTTGATAAGGAAATGAGAGGTTCACCTCTAATCAATATGCGCAAGTGAAAAATCTGAATTTTGATCTAATTTGGACTTTTCTCCCAGTGCTGAAAGTAATTTATCACACTCACAACAGCATCTGGTCTACCCTTATTTGACCCTTATTCCATTGGCACAGTACTTCCCATCTCTTTTACTGAATTGTTTAACCTTCACTTAAAGCATGGTCTTTATCAATTAATGGAACTGGAGGCTTTCTTTCTTTCAAAATTCAGGAGGATGAATGCCTTGTAATTCTGGGAATGTACCTCTACCCTCTACCTCTCTCTCCCTGTCTGCTACCTTCCCTCTCTTCTTTTTCCTTCCTCCCCCTCTCCCTCTGCGTGTGTATGTATCTCTATGTGTGTCTCAGGGTCTCTCCTAGCTACACTGCATCTGTATTCTAAATTTTCTGCCATGGTAAGGAGGTATAAGAATGATAAGTGAGTGCATTTGTGTGGGCTTGTGTGTGTAAGAAATGTTCTGAGGAGACTGTTCTCTTGTAGTGTTCTTTTCAGAAAGCATCTCTCACTTGTTGTGATTGTTGTTGTTCAGTCACTCAGTTGTGTTCAACTGTTTGTGATCCCATGGACTCCAGCACATCAGGCTTCCCTGTCCTTCACCATCCCCAGAGCTTGCTCAGACTCATGTCCATTGAGCTGATGATGCCATCCAACCATATCATCCTCTGTCATTTGCTTTAACTTGCTTCATACATTAATATGTCAAATCTTATAAACATTACAGACATGTAAAATGCAAGTCTAAAGCAATTATTTTATTAAAATCTAATGCTAAAGTGTCAATGTTAAATTTTGTTTACTCATCTCATCATTTATGTTTTTATTGAGATATAAATGACATGTAACATTATATTAGTTCAGATGTAGAACATAATGGTATGATGCCTATAGAGAAAAAGAATCACCACAATAATTCTTGTTAGCAATCATCACCATGCATAATTACAATTTTTTTGTTGTTATGAGAAATTTTAATATCTAGTCCCTTAGAAACATTCAGATATACAGTAAAATATTATTAACTGTAACCACCATGCTGCACATTATATTCAAGGACTCTGAATATCCCAGAATTCAATTATATCTTGCCATGTCAGTTTCTCTTACATCCTGAGCAAATTTGGGGAATTTCCTTTTCAGCTCTTTGAGAATTTGGAGTAATGAAACAAGCTAACCTGTGACTCTGAAAAGACACACTGAACCCTTAATTCATTCTAACCAGGAATGTAAAACTTAAAATATGACAGTTATCAAGCTCATGTCTTTAGGTTCAAATAATACCCAAATACTTTGTTACTTTAAGTAATACTTCTGCACTAATAGAAATATAAAAACATCACTAAAATTGTACCTACATTTTTTTCATTGCTTGAGTTAATATTTACATTTACTTGACCATGTAAAACCTTTAAATATCAATCTCATGGATTCTGCTTATTTTAAAACTCTGATTCCATGATTACATTACTACAGTACTATTAATGAATATTATAAGAACAGAATGTTACAACATGGAGACAATAATTCTAGAGGTTTAATATCCATCCAATACAAAGTCTAAATATAGAGAATATAGAGAAAACATAAATTGTTTGAAAAACCATTAATTGAAAAACTTCCTATGTGTGAGAAACTTAGAAAGGTTCCACTAAGTGACCTACAGGACTAAAGATAAAAAGACACACCCTTAGATACATTCCAGTGAAATGTATAATTCCTTGATAAAGAGAAATTCTCATAATATTGATGACAGAAAAAAAAAANTTTTCCTATTTGGAACCAGTCTGTTGTTCCATGTCCAGTTCTAACTGTTGCTTCCTGAACTGCATACAGGTTTCTCAAGAGGCCAGTCAGGTGGTCTGGTATTCCCATCTCTTTCAGAATTTTCCACAGTTAATTGTGATCCACACAGTCAAAGGCTTTGGCATAGTTAATATAGAAGAAATAGATTTTTTTCTGGAACTGTTGCTTTTTTGATGATCCAGCAAATGTTGCTTATTTCACATGCGATCAAAATACAGTGGAGCACACTATTCAAATCTGTTCATTCATTCAGAAATATGAATTGAGAATCCTCTATACATCAGGTACTTTTCTAAGCAATACAGATACGATAATGATTATCAAAAGAAAGCCCCATCAATCAGGGTATTTGCATGCTACATAGTCATTAAAATTAAACAGACACATACTCACATGTGCCGTCACATACTCATGCACAGTTCAATTTTCCTTTCTACCACAAAAAGGTGCATTGCTATACCTTAATCTAATGACAAAAAGTGAAAAGTGGAAGTGTTAGTCACTCAGTCATTGTGGACTCTTTGCTTCCCCATGGACTGCTAACCCATGGTGGGACTGTAACCCACCAGATTTCTCTGTCCATGAAATTCTCCAGCAGTTGGTAGCCATTCCCTTCTCCAGGGGATCTTCCCAACCCAGAGATGAAACTCAGGTCTCCTACATTGCAGGCAGATTCTTTACCATCTGAGCCCACAGGGAAGCCCATCTAATGACAAAGGATTTATAAAAATAATAATGAAAATAAAAGCAGTAATAAAATTTTGAAAAACAATTTGACATTTATAATAAGTTCCAAGGATAAATTTTCCAGTTCCTAATTTTTACTTCTCAGAACCATTTTGTATAATTTCATTAGTGCTAACAGAGAAAATTGCTGCAAACATACTTTTCTTTTAATGTTAACTTTGTCTGCAAAATCAAGCAAAGAATCTGCTAGAGAAATTGTTGATTGATCAGCATTTAGCTTTTAGTGTATATTATGTTAATTTTTTTACTTCTTTTTAGAAAGAAGGAATATTCAAATATATAAATATAAATAATAGATTGGCTTCATGTTTCCTGAATTATTCTGATATGACATCAAAAATATCATGAACATTTACAGTTTAATCAGCCTGCCACAGATTCATATTCTCTACATTCAAACACTGTATTTCAACTTTATTAAGTGAATGGTGTTACTGTGAATTCTATAGTAGTGTACTTAATTTCTTTTATGTATATGCATTCGTATTTTCACTGGTCAAGGAGAGCTTTAATTTATTTCTTTACACTTCACACAACATGAGATTTCATCATTTTGATTATAAGTTAACCTATTAGCCCCATGCAGACATAGCTCTTGCTGTTTTTCTGTTATATAAGACTGTCACAATATTAAAAGATAGAATAATATTGCTGTGTTTTCCCCTTGTTTTCAGAGTAGATTGCATAAAATACATTAGAAAAACAAGTCATTTAGCTCAGAGGAGAGGTGCAACCATTTTTTGAGAAGTGTCATTAAGTCGTATTTTCTAATTTTTTAAAAATATGTTGAATAATAATCACACATTTTAAAAATGTTGTGGTTATCAATATACCAAATTTGGTTTTCCTTTAAAGATAAATACAGCAATTACTGTAAAATCACATTAGGGAGGTCGATAGATACACACATCAGTTCAGTTCAGTCTCTCAGTCATGTCTGACTCTTTGCAACCCCATGATTCGCAGCATGCAAGGCCTCCCTGTCCATCACCAACACCCGCAGTTCACCCAAACTCTTGTCCATTGAGTCAGTGATGCCATCCAACCATCTCATCCTCTGTTGTCCCCTTCTTCTCCTGCCCCTAATCCCTCCCAGCATCAGAGTCTTTTCCAATGAGTCAACTCTTCACATGAGGTGGCCAAAGTATTGGAGTTTCAGCTTTAGCATCTTTCCTTCCAAAGAACAGCCAGGACTGATCTCCTTTAGAATAGACTGATTGGATCACCTTGTAGTCCAAGGGAGTATCAAAAGTCTTCTCCAACATCACAGTTCAAAAGCATCAATTCTTCGGTGCTCAGCTTTCTTCACAGTCCAACTTTCACATCCATACATGACCACTGGAAAAACCATAGCCTTGACTAGATGGACCTTTGTTGGCAATGTAGTATCTCTGCTTTTCAATTTGCTTACCTTGTCACAAATTATAAAAATTATAATATTCCTGAATGTGAAAAGCAGAATATAGTAAAACAAGTTTATAGCAAAGAGAGTTATGCTTTACTTTATCTGGAGCCAAATCATGTTTTTTTTTTACTGAATTGTTGCTGAAAAACATTCAGCTAAAATGTTGAAAAGAACCTGATCAAAACCTTGTATCTGGTCAACCATCTGGAAAACAAGCTTCATATTCCTCATACCAAAGAGCTTCAGATGAAGTGAACATTAACCCCCTAGATCACCTCCCTGGTTATAGAATATTTTCTGTTATCAGTTCAGTTCAGTTTCTCAGCTGTGTCTGACTCTTTGCAACTTCATGAATCGCATCACACCAAGCCTCCCTATCCATCACCAACCACCGGAGTCCACTCAAACCCATGTCCATTGTGTCGGTGATACCATCCAACCATTTCATCTTCTGTCATCCCCTTCTCCTCCTGCCAGGAGCCAGGAACTCCGCCCATGGCAAAGGTCATGAGGAAGGAGGCTTCGGCATACACAAAGGTGTGATCAAGCCTCAGGAAACCCACTGCTCCTGAGCGTCTACCCCAAAACCAGAGTCTGTTTTGTGCTCTCACCTACACCTTTCCAGGGGGCTCTCCCCCATAACCATTTCTCTCGGAGAAGGAGTTAACTTGCAGCTCCAGTTAATAAAAATTCCTGGGCATGACAATAGTGTTTCAACTTCTCTGAACGTTATCTAGTCTGCCTGTATAGGTTCATTTGTTGTATCAATAATTGCTGCCATAATTGCTGGGACAAGGGTGTCTCAGGTCAAACCTCTCTGACAGACTAGCTTGTGTGACAGGATTATCCATACTCCTGCCACTATGATTGTTTACTACCTCTCAACCATAAACAGCACAAGAGAGTTTTGGAGTATTTTGAGAGTCTTAATTAGCATAGGGCTTTTCTCAGTGTTGAGTAAATGATTGCAGCCAGGTCTCCATATCCTTAGGCACCTGGGAGTATATTAATCAATGTATTTGGAATATAGAAAAGGAAATATAGTAGTTTTTGATGTTAGCAATACTGGACCTTTTGAGTTAATGGATTTTCTCTTTTGTTATAGACTACTGTACTTTGCTATAAATCACTGTGTCCTTGCTATGTAAAAATGTAACTTTATCACTATCTTAAGACTAAACAGATCTTAAAGGGAATATTGGTGAAAGGATTTTCATTTGTTGGGCTGATGTTTGCTGCTAAATCTCCATATTCCCTACCTTTATAATAAATATAACTAGCATATAGGAGAAATAAGTATTAACCTTTAAGATTGATCATGTTAACCTTGGGTTAATTAAATTCCTTTCTTGATTGTAACTCACTACACCCTCACCCTATAGGAATGTAACTTTATTTGGAGGGTGGTGCCTGGTTTAAGAAAAAAACACCCTTGGGAAAAATAAGCTTTTTGATTATCAGAAAGAAAGGGTTGTAAATGTCAGCAGGCCTCATAGCCAGATGATGTAAAACCCTTAAGAACTTTTTTTTATGTAAAGCACCTGATTTTGATAAAGGTTAGGACTGCTGACTACCACATGACTCTGTATTCACTCCTATATATAACAAAAGGTATATAAGAAAACCTGAAAAATAAAGAAATGGGATCAGTTCCTGGAAAGACTGACTCCCCCATGTCGTTCCTTCTTGCTGCCCGTTTTTCTGACTGAATTCCCATCTGGAGCATGGATGCTATTCCATGTGAACCATGTTATTCAGCCACTTTTTCTCCACTAATTTTCCTACTACACTATCCGTTTCTAATCTCTCTCTATATGTGTAATTAAATATGTATTTTTCCAAGGACGCCGACTCCGTCCTCACCTTCAAATCACCCTGGATCCACCGGGGCTGGACCCCGGCATCCTCCTGCCCTCAATCTTTCCCAGCAGCAGGGTCTTTTCAAATGAGTCAGCTCTTTGCATCAGGTGGCCAAAGTATTGGAGTTTCAGCTTCAACATCAGTTCCTCCAATGAATACCCAGGACTGATCTTGTTTAGGATGGATTGGTTGAATCTCCTTGCATTCCAAGGGACTCTCAATAGTCTTCTCTAACACCACAGTTCAAAAGCATCAATTCTTCTGCCCTCAGCTTTGTTTATAGTCCAATTCTTACATGCATACATGAGTACTAAAAATCATAGCTTTGACTGCTGCTTCTGCTACTGCTAAGTCGCTTCAGATGTGTCCAACTCTGTGCGACCCCATAGATGGCAGCCCACCAGGCTCCCCCATCCCTGGGATTCTCCAGGCAAGAACACTGGAGTGGGTTGCCATTTCTTTCTCCAATTCATGAAAGTGAAAAGTGAAAGTCAAGTCGTTCAGTCGTGTCCAACCCTCAGTGACCCCATGGACTGCAGCCTTCCAGGCTCCTCCATCCATGAGATTTTCCAGGCAAGAGTACTGGAGTGGGGTGCCATTGCCTTCTCTGATAGCTTTGACTAGACGGACCTTTGTTGGCAAAGTAATGTCTCTGCTTTTTAATATGCTGTCTAGGTTAGTCATAACCTTCCTTCCATGAGCAAGTCCTGTAATTTCATGGGTGTAATCACCATCTCCAGTGATTTTAGAGTCCAGAAAAATAAATCAGCCATTATTTCCACTGTTTCCCCTTCTATTTTTTATGAAGTGATGGGACCAGATGCCATGATCTTAGTTTTCTGAATGCTGAGCTTTAAGCCAACATTTTCACTCTGCTCTTTCACTTTCATCAAGAGGCTCTTTAGTTCTTCACTTTCTGCCATAAGGGTGGTGTCATCTGCATATCTGAGGTTATTGACATTTCTCCTGGCAATTTTGATTCCAGCTTGTGCTTCCTCCAGCCCAGCATTTCTCATGATGTACTCTGCAAATAAATTAAATAAGCAGGGTGACAATGTACAGCCTTGACATACTTCTTTTCCTATTTGGAACCAGTCTGTTGTTCCATGGCCAGTTCTAACTGTTGCTTCCTGACCTGCATTATAGGTTTCTCAAGAGGCGGGTCAGGTGGTCTGGTATTGATCCTGTACTATTCTTTGAAATTTGCACCCTACAGGAAAAGAACTATCAACATCTGTTTATTCAGCCATTATTTAAACACTCATTTTGAGTTTTGATTAGGAATATCTTTACATGAAGTGGATGAAGAATTATAAAAAAAAAGCACTTGTGATTTGAGTTTATGACCATGTTTAGAAAAGCTTAATGTGTTTAATTTTAAAGATGAGGTTAACAAAACATTGTGGGGAATATAAATGAGAACACTGAAACAAAATATAATGTACATTCTCTCTCTTTCTCTCATATGTATAAAATATCTATATCTTACCTAACTTTTGAAAATCTGTTCAAATATTTTATGATTTTAGACCCAGCACCATGATGTGCTATATATAACTAGGTAAATAGTGGAAATAGTGGCAGTAGAGAATGAAAGGTCAAGTAGAAGACAAGAAGAGGAAGCTGAGATAAGAAATGATACAATTAACAAATTGCAATGGCACCCCACTCCAGTACTCTTGCCTGGAAAATCCCATGGATTGAGGAGCCTGGAAGGCTGCAGTCCATGGGGTCGCTAAGAGTCAGACACAACTGAGCAACTTCACTTTCACTTTCATGCATTGGAGAAGGAAATGGCAACACACTCCAGTATTCTTGCCTAGAGAATCCCAGGGACGGGTGAGCCTGGTGGGCTGCCGTCTATGGGGTTGCACGGAGTCGGACACAACTAAAGCGACTTAGCAGCAGCAGCAGCAGCAGAATAACATAAAGGAAACATTTCTTAATAAATATTTAACCTTGATTTATCAAGTATTGTAATAATAAGTATGTATACATATATAGTAATATAGACATTTCAAAGCCTTTCTATATACTATTATGTTGATAGATTGCAGATGTAGAAGCAATTGAAATTCATCAGAAAGAAAAAATGTCCTGGGTAAATAAAAAACAAAAATGGCTGTTTACTCTATGGATAATTTTTGCTTGGCATGATAAGCCATGAAAAGATAAAAAAAAAAAAAAGTGAAGTGTCTTCAAAGGAATAACTTGCTAAATAAAGAAATTATTATTTATTTAAATTTAATCACCAGTAAGGACAGTGTCTTCTCTGGATAAGGATTTTTAAATGGCATATTTGTTTAAAGAAAAACAATTACCATTTTCAACAGAAAGTCAATTTATAGCTTTGTGAAAAGGATAAACAATTTTATTGAAACATTTGCACACTATTAAATTAAAATGGCAGAACCAGCTTAATGCCAAATAGTAAGAAACTGACCATCAAATCAAATTGTTTCAGTCTTTCTTGCAGTACCAAGTTATTTTTCTGTATCATAGTACAACTATAAACATTGTTTTAAATTAAAAAAACAATGAACTTTTTCAAACATGGACTACACCACCAAGTTATGGGATATCATGATTTAAAGAACCAAAAATGAATGTGCCTGCAGGACTGGTGTATATTCAGTTGATTTCAATCTGACCAAGAAGCAAAATGCTTCTAAATTTATTTGATCCTTTATATTAAATTTAAATTATCATTTTCTAATTAAAATTGCATTTTCTAACTATTAATCTGTATTTTGAAGAGGTTAATAGAATTATTGTCTTTTCCATATTTTAGAGTAAGACAACACACAGGAAACAGAGAAAGAAAATCATGTCTGGAAAAGTTGTTTGAGCAATTGAATAGATTAAGAAATAAAGCACTCTGTAAAATGTGAAATTTTAATCAGGCAAGAGGATAACAATTATCCTAGCTAGTGGAATCATGATAATTGTTCATTGTTTCAGGCTAAGTTAAATGTCTGAGTATTCATCAATCTCCATGTGAAACGTTCTATAGTAACCTTTAGTAGAAGAGAAAAAACATGTTGAAGGCTTTTCTAAATATCTGTTTTCTCCTGAAATAGAATGTTTTAAGCCCCTGTATATAGTGGACATATGGGGAGCTTACACTATAATTATTTTATATAGATATTAATATAAATTAAGTTTCAATGTTAAAAATAGAAATTCCCCACCATTTGAGAAATGGACCAATATCTTCAATGACTAATTGTGAAATTATGGGGAATTTTGTGAAGATGTTTCATGCTCAAAGGCAAAATCTTCCAGCTTTTATAATTTTAAAATTCACAATTTCATTGGTTAATAATGGTCACTAATCAAGTAGTGAACTAGCAAAATACAACTAGATGACATAGTATCTATGCACAACTTTTTATCTGCTCCTACATTAGGAAATTAAGCTGACTGTTTGATAAGACTAATGGAGCCTATGATTTCAGTATTTAAAGAAAATTACAAGAAGGTTGAACTTTTTTATTATATATTTTTATTATTCTGATATCAAAGAGAATTAAAGAAATATAAATCTAAAACATAGTTTTAATTCCAGAAGTTTTTGTTTAAAAGTGAGTTTGGAAATTTAATATCCTGAATTTCTACCCCTTTCTATACCTTTTTTCTTATCTCTGATTTAACTCCATGAGCTCCATTACCATTGCTAAGCTAGTTTTTTATCTTTCAAAATTCTAAACAGGAAGTAGTTTGCCTCACATCTTTGTACCACATGTCTGTTTCAGCTCTTAGTAACTTTATTCTAACATATCATCTATCATCTGCTAAGGAGATAGTTTATTTGACTCACCAATGAACTAGGCCATCAAGTTGGTAAATAATGTTGAAATAGAATAACCACTGGAGACCATATTTAAGATGTACAATGTGATTTTTTGTAAGCATGTATTGTAAAATGATTACTTCAGTCAAGCTTAACATGCCCATCACCTCATATAGTTACCCTTTTATGGGTGTAAGAACTCTAAAAAATATTCATTTAGCAGATTTAATGTATATATTATTATTAATCATAATCACCATGATGAACATTAGGTTTCCAGAACTTATTTATTTTAACTGAAATTCTGTATTATTTTCCCCCATTTCCCCACTTAAGCACCATTCTACTCTCTTTTACTTTGAGTTCAACTTTTTAGATTAAATACATAAATGATTTATATAAGAGTTATCTTCCTGTATCTGGCTTATTTGACTTAGTGTATTGTCCTCCAAATTAATCCATGTTGTTGTGAATGTGAGCAACACCTTTCTTTATAAGGATGAATAATATTCTAGTATATTTTGTTTATTTATTCATTTGTTGATGGACACTTAAGTTGTTTCCATATCTTGCCTTCCATCTTGCCTTCAGTGAACATGTGGATATACATCTCTTGGAAATAGTGATTTTATTTCCTTTGGATATATGCCCACAAGTGGGATTGTTGGATTACATGGTGGTTCTATTTTTAATTTTTACTGGAATTTTACTGTTTTCCCTATTGTCTGTGCCAATTTACATTCCCACCAACAGAATATCATCTTCCGCTTTTCACATCCTTGCCAACACTTGCTTAATTCTGACTTGTTGGTAATGGCCATCTCAACAGTTGTGAAGTGATAAAAAATAAATAAACAAGTGGAACTACATCAATTTTGCCTCCGTACAGCAAAGGAAATAACAATATGAAAAGGCACTCTGTGAAATGAGAGAAAACATTTGCAAAACAAATATTCAATAAGGAGTTAATATCCAAACTATAAAAAGAATTCATGTAATCCAATGAAAAATGCTAAACTGATAGACCTTTTCCCCAAAGACATACAAATGGCCTATATGTATTTGTAAATGCTCATCACTAATCAGAGAAATGCAAGTCAAAGAAAGCTTTAATTGCATGCTAGCTGGGGAGAAGGTCTTGATGAATCATGGAAAACCAAATAGTCACAGACGTCAATGTTGACAGAATCCATTCTCTCATCTTTCTACAGAGAGGTGGCTCATCTAACAGAGTTCAAATACTATGGCCCAATTGTTGAAATAATTTGTTGTGTGTGAAGAAACAACACACGGTACACACGGTAGATATTTGGTCCCATTGGTAAGACCATTCAGAGAGTAAATGGACTGTGAGTAAGAATAGGCTATTTTAGCATTTATTACAATTTTATCATATAATTGTTTAACTTCCTTTTATCTAATATCATGCTCTAAATCTCCTGATTATTTCTTAGTAGCTCTCTATAGCTTTCCTACATCTGTTATCATCTGTTGTACAGACCTGAAGTATGGTTTTATTTGATAGTCATTTCTCATTGTAAGTTAATGTATCATTTGATTATTTTTTATTCTTATTTCTTCATGGAAAGAAAATGAGTTGAATGGAGGTATAACTGTCCCCAAGTCTATGAAAGATATAAATCTCATTAATTTTACAAAGCTATTTCATAAACCTGGGTAATAAGAGTTTGCTCTGAAAAAAAGATTTGGTTTCTGTGTACTGAGAAATCAAGAGTCTGAGCCTATAACGCTGAGAGATAGCACTCAGACCATGGCAAATTCACCAAATAAACAAATGTCATTCACAAGGCTATTGGGAAATAGTCTTTTCTAGGGACACCTGAGATTGCCACATGCTGCTCTTTATAAACCACAACTAGGACATCTGAAAAGTAAACCAAATGACAGAGAAACTTAGAATCAAAATTCTTTGCAATTTGTAGCATGTACTATCACTTTTGCTTCTTTCAGACTTTATCTGCCACAACTTTTGAATTTCATGATTCAAAGATGAAACCAGATTTTAAAAAGGAGGCAATGGTCTAGGGAGGGTGAATGACATCTGAAGCAATAGAACATGTTTTCCTCTCTCCGATATACATTGCAACTCTGTTGACTTAGGTTTGATATACTATTTTGTATGTGTAGTGTGCTTGGAAATACACATCCTCCTCTACCTCTTAACAATGCCTTGTCAAACAGATATTACTTTTACTTTTCCTCTCAGAAAATCTCTGATAAGTTATTTTATAGTATGTATTATTTAATTATTATCAGAGTCAGATAGACCTGGATTCCAACATCATTTTTGCTATTTTTCATTACGTAACTAGAGGAAAGTTAAGGATTCTATTAGCCTTCACTCTGTTATGCCAGTGAGGGATCATCAGGATTTAAGCTTCTCTGGAGTATTATTTAGGTTCCTTCTGTGGTTAGTGAAAATGTAGAACAGGAACATTTTCCTAGATAGAGAAGATGTTTAGTCAGATACAAAAGTATGGTTTATAATAGGCATTACATTTGGGGGAGAATATATCTCTTTAAATTAATGTTTGAATTATACCCCATAAAGCTAAAGAAATATTTCACCTAACTCTGAGCAACTTCTATCCTAAAGCAGTATTTATATTTTTTAAATAATGGAAATCTCTCATATATGTGTGCTTATTAAGACAATTGGGTGTCTATCCAGTCAACTCTTTGCAACCCTATGGATTGTAGCCTGCCAGGCTCCTCTGTCCCTAGAGCTTCCAAGGCAAGAATACTGGAATGGGTTGCTATTTCCTTCTCCAGAGGATCTTCCTGACCCCTGTCTCCTGTGGCTCCTACATTGTGGGTGGATTTTTACCACTGTGTTGCAGGGGAAGCCTGCCATCTGTTGCAGATTGGTTTAAAGATTTTTACAAGCTCAGACTTCTGAAAGTGATCAATCCTAAGTGTTAATCGCTCAGTTGTGCCTCTTTGCCACCCCATGGACTGCAGCCCACCAGACTCCTCTGTCCATTAGATTTTCCAGATTTTCCAGGCAAGGTTTGTAATGCCTATTATAAACCATACTTCTGTATCTGACTAAACATCTTCTCTATCTAGGAAAATGTTCCTGTTCTACATTTTCACTAACCACAGAAGNAGTACTTTGGCCACCTCATGCGAAGAGTTGACTCATTGGGAAAGACTCTGATGCTGGGAGTTATTGGGAGCAGGAGGAGAAGGGGATGACAGAGGATGAGATGGCTGGATGGCATCACCGACTCAATGGACATGAGTTTGAGTAAACTCCCTTAGTTGGTGATGGACAGGGAGGCCTGGCGTGCTGCAATTCACGGGGTTGCAAAGAGTTGGATGCGACTGAGCAACTGAGCTGAACTAAAGGTGTTGTCAACTATTAAAATCATCATATACAGTAAAAAAATAGAAAATTTATTCATTTAGAAACTGTAGAAGCCAATGGATAGTCTATAGAAGTAAAAGGGAAAAAGAAGTGAAGGAATGGTAATAACATTAATTTACCTATTGAGGAAATATTGACCTACTGTAAAAATAAAAGACAAAAAAAAAGTTTAAAACTCCATGAGTACTTAATAAAAACATAAGACAATAACAAAGTTATTGTAATATTGAAAAATGTAATAAACAAATATCAGATGTTGTTGGAAAGAACTGACATCTTTTCGTTGACAAGAGGAGAGTCACAGTTGCATGTGTAAAGTCGAAAACTCAGAGGGAAGTGTAGGCCTTGCATTTAGTATTAGAAAATAAGGACCAGAGAAACAAAACACTAAATGATTTTATATGGAAACTACTGATTAGAGGGCTGTGTGTGGAGATTAGGTCAGACAGAGACCGTCCCATTTAAAAGCCCTTATGCTACATTGGTATTTTAAAGTTTGCGTGTAAGATTTGTAATCAGTTCAGTTCAGTTCAGTCGCTCAGTCATGTCTGACTCTTTGCGACCCCATGAATTGCAGCACACCAGGCCTCCCTGTTCATCACCATCTCTCGGAGTTCACTCAGACTTATGTCCATCGAGTCCATGATGCCATTCAGCCATCTCATCCTCAGTCATCCCCTTCTCCTCCTGCCCCCAATCCCTCCCAGCATCAGAGTCTTTTACAATGAGTCTACTCTTCGCATGTGATCAAGCCCTGAAATAATTAACAGGAGATCCACAAATGCTCTTCATGTGCATCCTCCCCTAGGATGTACCAAACTAACAAGATTATTTTTCTTAATTTTTTGAAATATGATTTCTGAAAAGATAATCTCAGAAAAACTGTAGCTGACTCCCACTTGTAATGAATGGGAAGGTTCATTTAGAATCAAAATTCACTTCCACTCTTATAAACTGCAATTGAATAAAAGTATCAACACCATTTCAGAGAAATTGGGGTATGCTTAACTGAAAGTGGAGTGTGAAAAAGTTGGCTTAAAGTTCAACATTCAGAAAACGAAGATCATGGCATCTGGTCCCATCACTTCATGGGAAATAGATGGAGAAACAGTGTCAGACTTTATTTTGGGGGGCTCCAAAATCACTGCAGATGGTGACTGCAGCCATGAAATTAAAAGACGCTTACACCTTGGAAGAAAAGTTATGACCAACCTAGATAGCATATTCAAAAGCAGAGACATTACTTTGCCTACTAAGGTCTATCTAGTCAAGGCCATGGTTTTTCCTGTGGTCATGTATGGATGTGAGAGTTGGACTGTGAAGAAGGCTGAGCGCCGAAGAAGTGATGCTTTTGAACTTTGCTTTTGGAGAAGACTCTTGAGAGTCCCTTGGACTGCAAGGAGATCCAACCAGTCCATTCTGAAGGACATCAGTCCTCGGTATTCTTTGGAAGGAATGATGTTAAAGCTGAAACTCCAGTACTCTGGCCACCTCATGCAAAGAGTTGACTCATTGGAAAAGACTCTGATGCTGGGAGGGATTGAGGGCAGGAGGAGAAGGGGGCAACAGAGGATGAGTTGGCTGGATGGCATCACTGACTCAATGGACGTGAGTCTGAGTGAACTCCGGTAGTTGGTGATGGACAGGAAGGCCTGGCATGCTGTGATTCATGGGGTTGCAAAGAGTCGGACATGTCAGCGACTGAACTGAACTAAACTAAAGGTAAAATAAAGAGGCAAGATTTATTCTGTTTGAAATATTACATTATGTTTATCTAAAACTGGTCTGGAATGTTTGAATACTAAAAATGTATAAAGAGAATGGTTTGGAAGGGAGAAAGAAAAAGGCGAGTGAGGAGTAAGGAAGGGAAAATAAGAAAGAAGCCCAAAGACCTTGAAGCTGGATCAGATGTGGAAGAAGTGTCTGTAAGCAATCTTTCCTAGTGAAGATGTAACCCATAAAGGTACTCTTACTGTGAGAAGCAAGACCAAAGTAGCTATTTCACAGTACATAGTACATTAACTTCTGTCACTCCTACATCTAATTCTCATCTTTAAGGAAAAAAAAAACTGAATTTTTCAAAATTAATTGCTTGAGTGAATTGTTTTCTACATCAAATCATTAGATAAGTGATAAAATTTCAGTAGAAACATAAAATTAAGTTCTTCCTAATCATAAGAACAAATCCAGCACCAAAAGTAAGATATTGATAAATTTATCTAAATAAGAATACAAAGTTATAGTGTAGTAAAAAAAACATCGCATACAAGAGTAAAAACAAAGGGAAATTGAGGAATAAATATATTTGTAATAGTCATGAAATTGTATACAAATTTTAATAATAAAGAGTTGATACAAATTTAAAAGAACAATATATAGATATGTAAATGCCAATAATTGAAAAATCTACCCTCAAAAGAGAGTGACAAAACATAATGTGTAAGTGTACTTATTAAAGCACTGTTCATATTAGCAACTAATTTTGCAGTATTTTAAATGAGAGTAGTTAAATGATGCTAATATATGGGGACATTAAAATTCAGTATAGGTAGGATGTGGGGTTGGGAGTGGGGGTGTCAGAGCTGGGAGGGAGATTTAAGAGGGAGGAGACATGTGTATACCAATGGCTGACTCATGCTGATGTATGGCAGAAACCAACACAATTGTAAAGCAATTATCATTCAATTAAAAATAAATATAATTTTAAAATGAACAACAAAAAAAAATTCAGTGGAGAAATACATTTAATAATATAGAAAGTTCTCATAATAGGGACAAAATGTTTGGCCAAACAAAATTATATTCCATTCTACTCACAGAGGAATGTAAACATTTAAAAGACTAAATTGACAGTACTGTTTATTCCTAGATGCTGATTTTTTCCTTATCTTTATTTCCTTTTTTGTCTAAAAGTATGATGTACCTGATTAAAAATAAAATAGATTAAATGGGTCAATATAGCTATCTACTGTTTTATCCCAAATTTTAAAAATATTATGCAAAGAATTTATCCCAGTGTTTCTGTGTCTTGTGAAGAAATTGAATAGAAAAAGTAACCTGCATACTTTATATTTATTTATTTATTTATTTATTTTTTAATTTGACTTTACAATACTCTATTGGGTTTGCCATACATTGACATGGATCTGCCATGGGTGTATACAAGCTCCCAATCCTGAACCCCTCTCCCACCTCCCACCCCGTATCATCTCTCTGGATCATCCCTGTGCACCAGCCCCAAGCATCCTGTATCCTGTATCGAACATAGCCTGGCACTTTGTTTCTTACATGATAGTATACATGTTTCAGTGCCATTCTCCCAAATCATCCCACCCTCTCCCTCTCCCTCAGAGGCCAAAAGTCCGTTCTATATATCTGTGTCTCTTTTGCTGTCTCACATACAGGGTCATCATTACCATCTTTCTAAATTCCATATATATGTGTCAGTATACTGTATTGGTGTTTTTCTTTCTGGCTTACTTCACTCTGTATAATCTGCTCCAGTTTCATCCATCTCATTAGAACTGATTCAAATGTATTCTTTTTAATGGCTGAGTAATACTCCATTATGTATATGTACCACTGCTTGCTTATCCATTCATCTGCTGTTGGACATCTAGGTTGTTTCCATGTCCTGGCTATTATAAACAGTGCTGCAATGGACATTGGGGTACACGTGTCTCTTTCAATTCTGGTTTCCTCAGTGTGTATGCCCAGCAGTGGGACTGCTGGGTCATAAGGCAGTTCTATTTGCAATTTTTTAGGAAATCCCCACACTGTTCTCCGTAGTGGCTGTACTAGTTTGCATTCCCACCAACAGTGTAAGAGGGTTCCCTTTTCTCCACACCCTCTCCAGCATTTATTGCTTGTAGACTTTTGGATCACAGCCATTCTGACTGGTGTGAAATGGTACCTCATTGTGGTCTTGATTTGCATTTCTCTGATAATGAGTGATGTTGAGCATACTTTATATTTAATGTTGTTTATCAGACACTCATTTGTTAGAGCCTTTCCCCCCTCCTTTTTTTTTTTTTTTTTTTTCAATTGACCCTTTTGTTTGGGAAGACTGAAGTTTTTCTATGCTCAGTGTAAACAATGGGCAACCCTGGTGGCTCAGCAGCAAAGAATCCACCTCCCAGTGCAGGAGATTCAGGAGATGCTAGTTTCATCCCTGGGTCTGGAAGATCCTCTGGAGGAGGAAATGGCAACCCATGCCAGTACTTTTGCCTGGGGAATCCCATGGACAGAGGAGCCTGGCGGGCTACAATCCATGAGGTCACAAAGAGTTGGACACGATTTACAGGCTGAGAATGCACACACACATGTAAACAATACACTCGTTTCCCTCACTATTGAAACACAGTATTCCCCAGTAAATTAGCAGTTTTAAGGCATATCAGTTGCTGAAAAAGCTGCAGCTGAGTTTGAATATATTTGGAGAAATATATATGTCCTGTTTTTTAATCAAAAAGAAAATATTGCAAATTATTGCTTTGCTGTTGTATGCATTTATGAAACACTTGCAAATATTATTTCTTCTGTTTCTTTTTAGTGTCAGGAGCTACATTTTTTAAAGATTGCATTATACAAATTACCATTCACTCCTCAAAACAATCAATCAACCAGCAGAAAAATATATTAAATAAATTATTACTTTCACTTTGGGGGAAAGGAGCTATTTCTTAGTTCCATCAACTAAGGTTAAATCAAAAATGGCAAAATGTATTTCTCAGTTTGCAAGATGAAGAACTATGGAGTTGAAAAACTAAAATCTGCAAGCAGTATATTCTCTTTCCTGTCACATTTGTAACCAAAAGAACTATAGTTACTCACTGTAAGTCTGAACTTCATAACATTTTTCTTATTTGCTGTATATGGTACATGCCTTTTACAGTCTGTTTAATTCCATGCACTATAAATTTAAATCTGAAACACAAATCTCAGAAATTGAATTGTGCATCACTGCAGGCTTTTATTTAGGATATTTTAAGAATATTTAATTTTTTTTCCCCTGAGTACAAGACTGATATTAGCACAAATCTATTTCCTTCTTTTTCTACATAAATGCAGAAAAAAAGGTTAACCCAATAATCTTGGGTTTTGTTTTTTTTTTAATATAAAATATCAATAGAAAACATGTGAGGCTGTACTACATCTCAAAAATAATAGATATTTGCATCTATGTGAAAGGAACAAGAATTACTTTGTTTACTTTTCCAAATAAAATTTGTGTGTATGTGTGTAATAAAGAATTTAAGCTTTATAAAGGAGAGGTTTGGCTTTGTCAAAACTTTATCAAAGCTTTAGGCTCCATGTGTCCTACATGATAATTATGTTTTCCCAGAGTTGACCCCAACTCTGGTGGAAGGTTTTAATGACATGGTATCTGATCTGTCTTTAGAAGGCCTAGAGATTAAAGGTGAGCCATTTAAGCAGCACAAAAAATCAACATGATTGAGCCCTAATGTATTCTGGATACAAGATTTGGGTCAGCTTGTATCATTGCAAAAATTCCATACATATTTTCACACTTCATTGTCAGGAAATTTAGCACTGTTTATGAATCCACAGGACAAGGACAATGGATAGCAGATTTTTTTCTGGATTCTGTTCCATGCATCCCTTGGATTGGCTGATTTTAATCTGTAATCTTTCATTGTGACAAACTGTTCAATTCAGTCACTCAGTCTGAAGTGACTGAATTCCAGCTTAAAAGTAAAGCGAGGTCGCTCAGTTGTGTCCGACTCTTTGCGACCCCATGGACTGTAGATTACCAGGCTCTTCTGTCCGTGGGATTTTCCAGGCAAGAGTACTGGAGTGGGTTGCTGTTTCCTTCTTCAGAGGATCTTCCCAACCCAGGGATAAAACCCAGTTCTCCTACATTACAGGCAGACTCTTTACCAAATGAGCCACCAGGGAAGTCCAGCTTAGCTATTTAAAATCCTAAAATATGATGCTGATAAAGTGTCACACTCAATGTGTCAGCAAATTTGGAAAAGTCAGCAGTGGCTTACAGAACTGGAAAAGATCAGTTTTCATTCCAATCCCAAAGAAGAGCAATGTCAAAAAATGTTCAATCTACCATTTTGTTGTGTGCATTTCACATACTAGTAAGTTTATGCTCAAAATTCTTCAAGTTAGGTTACAGCAGTATATGAACTGAGAAATTCCAGATGTAAAAGCTGGTCTACAAAAGGCAGAGGAAAGCCAGAGATCAAATTGCCAATATCCATTGGATCATAGAAAAAGCAGAATTCCAGAAAAGCATCTATTTGTATTTCATTGACTACCTTAAAGAATTTGACAGAGTGGACCACAAAAACAGTGGAAAATTCTTGAAGTGATGTGAATACCAGACCACCTTACCTGCCTCTTGAGAAACCTGTATGTGGTCAAGAAGCACTACTTGGAACCGATTATGGAACAACAGACTGGTTCCACATTGGGAAAGGAGTCCCACAAAGCTATATGTTTTCACCCTGTTTATTTAACTTATATGCAGAGTACATCATGCAAAATGCCAGTTGGATGCATCACAAGCAAGAATCAAGATTGCAGGAGAATTATCAACACCTCAGATACGCGGGTGATACCACTCTAATAAGGACAGGGAAGCCCGGGGTTGCAAAGAGTTGGAGATGACTTAGCTACTAAACAACAATGGCAGAATGTGAAGAGGAATTAAAGAGCCTCTTGATGAGTGTGAAAGAGGAAAGTGAAAAAAGTGGCTTAAAGCTCAATATTCAAAAACTAAGATCAAGGCATCTTGTCCCATCACTTCATGGCAAATACAAGGGGGAAATGTGGAAGCGGTGACAGATTTTATTTTCTTGGGCTCCAAAATCACCACAGATGGTGACTGCAGCCACAATATTAAATATGCTTGCTCCTTAGAAGAAAAGCTGTAACAAACCTAGACAGCATATTAAAAAGCAGAGATATTACTTTGCCAACAAAGGTCAGTCTAGTCAAAGCTATGGTTTTTCCAATAGTCATACATGTATGTGAGAGTTGGACCATAAGGAAGTCTGAGCACTGAAGAATTGAAGCTTTTGAACTGTGGTGCTGGAGAAGCCTCTTGAGAGTCCCCTGGACAGGAGGGGATCCAAGGAGATCCAACCAGTCCATCCTGAAGGAAATCACTCCTATATATTCATTGAAAGCACTGATGTTAAAGCTAAAGCTCCAATACTTTGGCCATCTGATGTGAAAAACTGACTCTTAGAAAAAAAATTCCATGCTGGGAAACATAGAGGGCAAAAGGAGAGGTGGCACCAAAGGTAAGATGATTAGACAGGAGTACCCAACTCAGTTGACATGAATTCAAACAAACTTTGGGAGACAGTGAAGGTCAGGGGAGCATAGCATGCTGTAGTCCATTTGGTCACAAAGAGTTATGCACAACTTAGTGACTGAATAACACTAAATAATAGTTTTTCTGTTTGAAATCACATTCTTTACAGTGACTAGAAGACTTTTTTTTGACTCTTTTTAAGTGTAAAATATTTATATTTCACTACATTTTAACCCAGAGTAAATAGGGAAGCAGAATAGTGGTAATAGCTTTTAAAAATGCAGAACCACTATTTTGTTCAATGTTCAATTTTTTGTTTTAATTTTAAAATGTAAAGACTCCAGGGATCAGTCAAAACATACATGGAAAATTTTATTTTGGTGCAGATTATCATTTTAAGTTAGTTTTTGCTGATATATAAAGTGCTATTGCTATTTACCTATTTATTATATTTATCTATTTGCTAAATTATTAATAATGTTAGTAGGTTTGTATTGGCTATTTAGAACAAAGCAAACGCTATTATAATTTTACCTTTACTTCTGATATTGGCATTGTTTTTTTATTCAAACCTCATTTTTCCCACTCATCAGTTCATTCATTCAAGAAATAGAGCATGAGAGTTGTGCCAAGCATTTTCCTAACTTCTAGGCTGAAGGAGTGAAAACAACCACAGACCTTGGTTCTTATGAAACTCAGAATCTAACAGAGAGATTGGAAAACAAAATTTAATTCCAACTGCCATAATATTATAAATATAAGTAGCAATAGAATCACATGCTGGAAATTCTTATTGCATGGTTCACATTTAAGGGAAATAATATAACTAAATAAGGAAATCACAGTAATACTGAAAGGTACAATTTTTAAAGCAGCAGCTGCTTTTTATGAAGAAATTTTGATAGCTTGAGAAATGAAGGACTTCAAAATAATAAAAGGAGACTTAGATAGCTCTCGGTAGGAAATTACTTTCTTTGTGCCAAATGCCAAAGTGATATATCAAGGTGTTTTCACTGTAGCACCAGTGAGAAATATACCCATATAGTAGTGGCAAGCCTTAAGACAATTGATTATAAGCATATATGTAGTATTTACATTCATTTTTATGAATTTATACAATGGCAAATAGGAAATAAGAAAAGAACATAACTACTGAAATACAGTTCTTGAAGGCTTCATACTTTTAAGTCTCAATTTTGACAGAGACCAAGAAATTTTTGCAATTCCCATATCAGCCATGTCGTAAAGAAATAATAAATCTAATGTAAATCAGTGTGGTTGTCCAGGCAATGTGGGTGAGTCAGAAGAGACATTATGAAAAACAGAAGATGGGGCAAAAATGGGCAGCTAAAAATATACACAAATATAGCAGAAAGGAAAATAAAATAGTAACTGTCAAAAAAAGTATACGTCCCCTTTCTTTTAAGACATATATTTTTAATATTATTTGGAAAAAGAGTCAAATATCACAACAAAAATATCAAAATTATTTATATTAAATATTTTAAAGAGCATTTATAGAACAGACCAGACATAGAATTCAAATTTGAATGTGAATATTAGCAAGGTATTGAAAATCTTAGCATAAATATGGGGAGAAAGAATACATGAAACAAAGGTTAGGAAAAATACACCGAGGGAGTTAAGCATATGATAAATGAAGTTCTAAAAGAAAATAGTGAAGAAAGGTATATGCCATAATAAAAACAGTAATTGATAATTTTCAGGAACTATACAAAACACCAATCTTCAGATTAAGGAGAAGAGTAATAACTTGTGAGTTATTCAGTAACTCACAAGAAGGAAAAATTTTAAACTTCATCCACCTAGATACATTGGAGGTTAAGGGCATAAAATCAAATGCATAGAAAAATTTTAAGCAGCTTATTAATTTATAAATTTTATTTAGCCTGTGTCTTCACATAAAAAAGATGTATTGAAATGAAAGCAGTCAGAATGGATTAGAATAGTATCTTCAGTGTGCTGAGAAAAAATTTAACTGCCAACTAAGAATTGTATAGCTAGAAAAGTTGATTTCAAGGATAAAGCCAAAATAAAGACATTTTCAGTTCAGTTCAGTCGCTCATTCATGTCCGACTCTTTGCAACCCCATGAATTACAGCACACCAGGCCTCCCTGTCCATCACCAACTCCTGGAGTTTACTCAAACTCACGTCCATTGAGTCAGTGATGCCATCCAGCCATCTCATCCTCTGTCATCCCCTTCTCCTCCTGCCCCCAATCCCTCCCAGCATCAAAGTCTTTTCCAATGAGTCAACTCTTCACATGAGGTGGCCAAAGTACTGGAGTTTCAGCCTTAGCATCATTCCTTCCAAAGAACACCCAGGACTGGTCTCCTTCAGAATGAACTGGTTGGATCTCCTTGCAGTCCAAGGCACTCTCAAGAGTCTTCTCCAACACCACAGTTCTAAAGCATCAATTCTTCAGTGCTCAGCTTTCTTCACAGNATATGGGGAGAAAGAATACATGAAACAAAGGTTAGGAAAAATACACTGAGAGAGTTAAGCATATGATAAATGAAGTTCTAAAAGAAAATAATGAATAAAGGTATATGCCATAATAAAAACAGTAATTGATAATTTTCAGGAACTATACAAAACACCAATCTTCAGATTAAGGAGAAGAGTAATAACTTGTGAGTTATTCAGTAACTCACAAGAAGGAAAAATTTTAAACTTCATCCACCTAGATACATTGGAGGTTAAGGGCATAAAATCAAATGCATAGAAAAATTTTAAGCAGTTTATTAATTTATAAATTTTATTTAGCCTGTGTCTTCACATAAAAAAGATGTATTGAAATGAAAGCAGTCAGAATGGATTAGAATAGTATCTTCAGTGTGCTGAGAAAAAATTTAACTGCCAACTAAGAATTGTATAGCTATAAAAGTTGATTTCAAGGATAAAGCCAAAATAAAGACATTTTCAGTTCAGTTCAGTCGCTCATTCATGTCCGACTCTTTGCAACCCCATGAATTACAGCACACCAGGCCTCCCTGTCCATCACCAACTCCTGGA
>SJYV01009730.1:0-69298 GCA_006410875.1 Neotragus pygmaeus | reverse complement strand
GAGATCCAACCAGTCCATCCTAAAGGAGATCAGTCCTGGGTGTTCGTTGGAAGGACTGATGTTAAAGCTGAAACTCCAGTACTTTGTTCACAACATGCAAAGAGTTGACTCATTGGAAAAGACTCTGATGCTGGGAGGGATGGGGGCAGGAGGAGAAGGGGATGACAGAGGCTGAGATGGTTGGATGGCATCACTGACTCAATGGACATGACTTTGAGTAAACTCCGGGAGTTGGTGATGGACAGGGAGGCCTGGCGTGCTGCAATTCATGGTGTCACAAAGAGTCAGACATGACTGAGTGACTGAACTGAACTGATAACAACAGCATCAACAAAACCTGTGTAATTTACCACAACAGAAATTTATTACCTCTAGGAGTCCAAAAGAAAGCTGAATGCCAAAGAATTGATACTTTTGAACTGTGGTGTTGGAGAAGACTCTTGAGAGTCCCTTGGTCTTTAAGGAGAACAAACCAGTCAATCCTAAAGCAAATCAGTCCTGAATGTTCGTTGGAAAGACTGGTGCTGAAGCTGAAACTTCAATACTTTGGCCACTTGGCGCAAAGAACTGACTCACTGGAAAAGACCCTGTTGCTGGGAAAGATTGAAGACAAGAGAAGAAGGGGATGGCAGAGCATGAGATGATTGGATGTTATCAACCGACTCAATGGACATGAGTTTGAACAGGCTCCAGGAGTTGATGATGGACAGGGAAGCCTGACATGCTGCAGTTCATGGAGTCACAAAGTGTTGGACACGATTGAACGACTGAATTGAACTGACGAATCCAAAATCAAGATACTGGCCTATATAACCTCCCTCTGAATCCTGCAAAGGAATTCTGTCTTTTGTCGTTCTAGATTCAAGTGATTGCCAGCAGTCCCCTATTCCCTGTCTTGCAGACACTTAATTTCGATCTTTATCTTCCTTGTAGCACAGTGTTCTTCCTTTGTCTCTGTCTTCAGATGGCCTTCATATAAGCTCACCAGTCATGCTAGAGTTGGGGCATTCCCTGCTATAGAATGACTTCATGTTAACTAATTATATCTACAACTCAATTTCCAAATAAAATGGCATTTTAGGAAACACGGAGTTAGGACTTCCATATGATTTTGGTGGGCTTGGGGGTATAAAAATTAAATCTATAATACCAATACACCTAACTATATTAGTAAAATACTATCTGCTTACTATTAAATTTAATGAAATGAATATATTTTAAATATTAGAAGAGGCATTCAGAAGATTCAGATAGATAAACCCCACTTTAAATTACATTGACAAAGAATTCCCAAATGACTTCAGGATATGATGTTTAATAGACAAACAGAAATAGGTGATGTGTAGAGTCTTGAATTCTAATTTATATGTTAACTAGTAATTTTATTTTTCTTGATATAAAACTGTACATAATTTTGTATTTTAGCTTATCTTCTTTAATATAAAAATACTTTCATGACAAAGACATATTAAAGATTGTTATTCACTAGATGGACTAAACGAGAGACAAAAAGGAATTTGCAATTTGCTTTGTAGACAAGGAAGACTGTTTCCATTAAAAAATATATTAAAATATATTTCTGCATGCAAATATATTTATTATATATAAATGTATGGCTTAATTTAATGTATTTTTCATATCATATAAATTCAAATAATCCATTTAAACATCATAATAATGATGTATTTTGGCACCTGCAATGGAGGAGACCCTGGTTCGATTCTTAGGTCAGAAAGATCTGCTGGAGCAGGGATAGGCTACCCACTCCTAATTCTTGGGCTTCCCTCGTGGCTCAGCTGGAATAGAATGCGCCTGCAATGCAGGAGACCTGGATTCAATCCCTGGGTTGGGAAGATCCCATAGAGAAGGGAGCAGCTACCCACTCTAGTATTCTGGCCATGGATATGGGGATAGAAAATTACTATGTGTCACATCCATATTCTCATTTCTAAGTCCTGAAAGATCAACTGAATTTAAAATAAAATGAACAACTAATATCAGTGTGACTGGTATCATTCCTTCCAATAATAAGTTTGAGAAATGTTTATCAACATGAATTCTCTTACTCCTTGGTGCCAATATGATATGATGTTTACTTTTAGTAAGTGCAATAATTTCTTTCTAAATTCCAAATTTCCATTCAACTGTATATTTTCAGGCTCATTATCATAGTAGTTATATATATTTTCAGCCTCATTATCATAGTAGTTATATAATAAGCACTAAATGTATGTGAAGCACTTGACTAAGATTCTTAGATGTATTGAATATATTGCCTCAGTTAACACTGATAATGACACTATGAAGGAGTTATTATCTAGGTAAGAACAGTAAAGCGTTTAGAGGGATTAAGTATGATCCAGGGCCATACAGAGAGGAGTAGAATAGCACTCTTCTTTTTAGAAATGACTGTATTTTAACTTAAAAGAGAGATTTTAAAGTTGGAGTTAACATTGAGATAGAGTTGATTAAGAATCTGCAATCACAAGCTATTTCATAGAATTATAGTTGAACATAGTGAAAGCTTGATAAGGTGCTAATTTGTGCTTTGTCTTTAAAAAATGTGTTTTGTCCAAAGTGTTAAATACAGCAGAGTGGACTTGAGGGGATTAGGAAATGCAGTCTTTTTTTAGGACTTCTGTAAGTACAGTTAAATTGAAAGCATAAATGGAATTATGAATGTAGCACTTTATTTATAATATATTATTTATGAGGATTAAGAGCCCTATATAGAAATTTGCATAACTATTTTTCTTAGAATTTTTTTTGTCAAGTGATAAGTAACTTTGGAGAATGCTATCTTTCAAAGTTACTTTAAATCATGTATTCAAGGACTTATTAACACAGATTCTACTGCCATAAAGTTAAACTATAAAGAATGTGGTACATATATGCAATAGAATATTACTCAGCCATAAAAGATAACTAAATAATGCTATTTGCAGCAAACATGAATGGGACCTACAGATTCTCATACTGAGTGAAGTAGGTTAGAAAGAGAAAGACAAATATGATATTGTTTATATATGGAATCTCAAAAATGGCTTCAAATGAACTTATCTATAAAATAATGTAGAAAATAAACTTATAGTTCCTGAGGCTAAAAGGGAGAGGGATAAATTGGAAGATTGGAGTTGACACATGCATACTACTATATTTAAAATTAATAACTAATAAGCATATACCATACCACATAGGAATTCTACTCAATACCCTGTAATGGCCTATATGGGAAAAGAATCTTAAAAAGAGTGGATATAAGTATTTGTACCTATCACCTGAAAGTGATACAGCATCGTATATCAATTACACCACAATAAACATTTTAAAAATAAATAAATATAAAAAATGGATGAGAAAGAGGGAAACATTAGTCAACTATGAAAATATTTCACTTTTGCACTTGAATGGATGTAAACTCATCTGTTAAAGACTAAACATCATTGATGATACTAAATGACAATTTGCTGCTATCATTTACTATTCCACAAGGTTCAATGGCTCTCTGAGGTTAATTTACCATGTGTAATGATAGTTTGATTCAGTATCTTACTATAGATATGCATTCACACATGAAATTCAGTTTTAAAATTTCATTAACATTAAAGTTAAAATACATATGTATGCATGAATGTGTCGGGGGAAGGATGCTAGTCATCCATGATTTTCCTGGCCTATTCAACTTTTTATTTAAAATATGTTTATAGTAATATTTCACTGATATGTATCACTGCTTTTGATATGTTTTTGAGCTCTTTCCAGATATCAATCAATATTTTCTCCTAGTCTCTCATAACTTTATAAATGGACATTTACATTCTACTACATTCTTTTATTTCTCTCACCTTTCTTAATAGATGCTGCCCATTAATTTACTTTAGAAAACAGCTTCACAAAACACTAAAATTAACTCAGAGGTTTTCAAAATTATACTGCGTATACCAATGTACCAGTTATGAATTTAGTTTCTCAGCTCCAAATTCCTATCCATACTGGACTCTGTGATCCTAGATCTGGGTGCTGTAAACTATCTCCTTTGTTAGCTGCCATGAGGCAATCCTTCATCAATAGAGTACACTGGAGAGTCACTGGAAAACAAAGGGATTTATCTTTTAGAATCAGGTAAATTGCTATAGACAGGATATTGGAGTGCATATGATTTTTGCCGTGTCAAGCTCTTGCAACACTGCCGGGTTCTGTAGTGCTAGGCTTCTATAACACCTGGTGAACAGAGTCAGGTAGACTGGTGCCTCCTCTGAACAGCTTACACCAGTACCAACTCAGGCAGTTTTGTAGCTTCAGTGACTGCCTTCACTACCCAGAGTCACAGCTATTTACTTGCCAATGAGTTATGGATCTCAATCCTTCAAATGATCAGGCTTTTGGTTGGGAACTCTGTCTCAGTCATGGGGTTAGTATCTGTACTCTACATCACCTGCTCTTATGTTACTTAGAATTATCTGTATTCCTTTCTAGCCAATCCTCTGTTACTCTAATTCCATACTATGATTCAGTTCAATTCAGTTCAGTTCAGTTCAGTTCAGTTGCTCAGTCGTGTCTGACTCTTTGCGACCCCATGAATCGCAGCACGCCAGGCCTCCCTGCTCATCACCATCTCTCAGAGTTCACTCGAACTCACGTCCATCGAGTCCGTGATGCCATCCAGCCATCTCATCCTCTGTCGTCCCCTTCTCCTCATGCCCCCAATCCCTCCCAGCATCAGAGTCTTTTCCAATGAGTCAACTTTTCTCATGAGGTGGCCAAAATACTGGAGTTTCAGCTTTAGCATCATTCCTTCCAAAGAAATCCCAGGGTTGATCTTCAGAATAGACTGGTTGGATCTCCTTGCAATCTTTTCCTGTCCAAATTATTGTAAGATTCCTATCTCCTGGTTGGTTTCTCATTGATATCAGTTCAGTCACTCAGTCATGTCTAACTCTTTATGACTCCTTGTACTACAGCACGTCAGGCTTCCCTGTCCATCACCAACTCCCAGAGCTTGCTCAATCTCATTTGCATCGAGTCAGTAATGCCATCCAACCATCTCATCCTCTGTTGACCCCTTCTCCTCCTGCCTTCAATCTTTCCCAGCGTCAGGGTCTTTCCCAGTGAGTCAGCTCTTCGCATCAGGTGGCCAAAGTATTGGAGCTTCAGCTTCATCATCAGTCCTTCCAATGAACACCCAGGACTGATCTTTAGGATGAACTGCTTGGATCTCTTTGCAGTCCAAGGGATTCTCAAGAGTCTTTCTTCTCCAACACTATAGTTCAAAAGCATCAATTCTTCAGTGCTCAGCTTTCTTTATGATCCAACTCTCACATCCAAACATGACTACTGGAAAAACCATAACTTAGACTAGATGATCCTTTGTCGATAAAGTAGTGTCTCTGACTGATGTTGAAGCTGAAACTCCAATACTTTGGCTACCTGATGCGAAGAGCTAACTCATTGGAAAAGACCCTGATGCTGGAAAGATTTAGGGCAGGAGGAAAAGGGGACAACAGAGGATGAGATAGTTGGATGGCATCAGTGACTCAATGGACATGGGTTTGGGTGGACTCCAGGAGTTGGTGTTGGACAGGGAAGCCTGGTGTGCTGTGGTTCATAGGGTTGCAAAGATTCAGACACGACTGAGTGAGCTGAACTGAACTGCTTTTTAATATGTTTTCTAGGTTGGTCATAGTTTTTCTTCCAAGGAGCAAGCATCTTTTAATTTCATGGTTGCAGTCACCATCTGCAGTGATTTTGGAGGCCAAGAAAATAGTCTCTCACTGTTTCCATTGTTTCCCCATCTATTTACCATGAAGTGATGGGACCACATGCTATGATCTTAGTTTTCTGAATGTTGAATTTTAAGCCAGTTTTTTCACCCTCCTCTTTCACTTTCCTCAAGAGGACCTTTAGTTCCTCTTTGTTTTCTGTCATTAGGGTGGTGTCATCTGCATATCTGAGGTTATTGATATTTCTCCCTGCAATTTTGATTACAGATTGTGCATCATTCAGTCTGGCCTTTCGCATGGTGTATTCTTGCATATAAGTTAATTAAGCAAGGTGACAATATACAGCCTTAATGCACTCCTTTCCCTATTTGGAACCAGTCTGTTGTTCCATGTCCAGTTCTAAGTATTTCTTCTTGACCTGCTACAGATTTCTCAGGAGGCAGGTAAGGTCATCTGGTATTCCTGTCTCTTTAAGAATTTTCCACATTTTGCTGTGATCCACACAGTCAAAGGTTTTGGCGTAGTCAATAAAGCAGATTTTTTTCTGAAATTTCCTTGCTTTTTTGATGCTCCACCAGATGTTGGGAATTTCATCTCTGGTTCTTCAGCCTTTCATGAATCTAGCTTGAACATCTAGAAATTCTCAGTTCATGTACTGTTGAGGTCTAGCTTGTAGAGTATTACTTTGCTGACATGTGATATGAGTGCAACTGTGCAGTAGTTTGAACCTCGTTTGGCATTGCCCTTCTTTGGGATTGGAAAGAAAACACATTTTCCAGTCCTGTGGCCACTGCTGAGTTTTCCAAATTTTCTCCCATAGAGTGTGCAGCACTTTCACAGCATCATCTTTTAGATTTGAAATATCTAAGTTGGAATTCCCTCACCTCCACTAGCTTTGTTCATAGTGATGCTTTCTAAGGCCCACTTGACTTTGCACTCCAGAGTGTCTGGCTCTAGATGAGTGGTCACACCATTGTGGTTATCTGGGTTATGAAGATCTTTTTGTACAGTTCTTCTGTGTATTCTTGCCACATCTTCTTAATATCTTCTTCTTCTGTTAAGTCCATACAATTTCTTTCCTTTATAGTGCCCACCTTTGCATGAAATTTTCCCTTGATATCTCTAATTTTCTTGAAGAGATCTCTATCCCTTCCCATTCTATTGTTTTCCTCTGTTTGTTTGTACTGATCACTCAGGAAGGCTTTCTTATCTTTCCTTGCTGTTCTTTGGAACTCTGAATTCAGATGGACATATTTTTCCTTTTTTCCTTTGTCTTTTCTCTTCCCTTCTTTTCCTAACTATTTGTAAGTCCTCCACAGACAACCATTTTGCCTTTTTGCATTTCTCTTTCTTGGGGATGGCCATTCATAATTTTTCAGGCACCCACTAATATAATCAATAACAAAACAATTGTGTATTCTATACATCCTCGGTGAGACTGAAAATTTTTCAATGAATATGGTTGAAGAAGTATTTGTGTATTAGAGATACTTCAGATATCTATGGAGTAGATAGAAGCACAGGAACCCACAAAGACAAGGATTTGTTTATAATACAACTTTCTTTTAATAATTTAGTTTACTGTGACATTGAAACAGCTAATAAGGCACTGGAAAGCATTTAATTGGAGAAGGTAACTTGCCTAGGCAAAGTAATTAATGCAAGTCATTATAAGAAGATAGTTTTAAACATGTAAATATGGCAAGTTCCAGGTCAATCTTACTTTTACATTGAAATAAATTCATCTAATTTATAAATGTGCTGGAGAAATAGTCATTCCCAGGCAATTTTATATTCCTATTGTAAGTGATGCAAGAGTCAACTACAGACTTAGAAGCTTTAAAACAGAATACATGTCAATGTGAAAAGTATTTAATTTCACTTCAAATATCTCTACTCTAAAAAATACATGTTAAGTTAGAAGTCATTAGAATCCTAAACAAGAGAAAGTAAATGCTAATCAAGAGACTGACTTCATCTATGCATTCCTGGCAGCTCACATAGATCCTTATGTATTTTGGGCACTCAATAAAATTTTGTTGAATGGATGATTTGATTCAGCTATATGTGGCTAGGATTTTATTTTCCTCTATATAAAGTACAATATTAAAAATTATAATGCTGTGAGAAAGAGATTAGAATTATAAAATTATATACCTACTATAACAAACTAATCTTTACACAAAAAATAATTTTAATTGTAGGTAATACTGCAATTAAAGTAGTGGCTATTTTAACTCTTTTTTCCCCCATCATGAAGACAGTAGTCCCCAATGTTCATCGCAGCACTGTTTATAATAGCCAGGACATGGAAACAACCTAGATGTCCATCAACAGATGAATGGATAAGCAAGCTGTGGCATATATACACAATGGAGTATTACTCTGCCATTAAAAAGAATAAATTTGAATCAGTTCTAATGAGATGGATGAAACTGGAGCCTATTATACAGAGTGAAGTAAGCCAGAAAGAAAAACACCAATACAGCATACTGACACATATATANTCCATCTGTGTCAAGGCTATGGTTTTTCCAGTAGTCATGTATGGATGTGAGAGTTGGACTGTGAACAAAGACGAGTGCTGAAGAAGTGATGCTTTTGAACTGTGGTGTTGGAGAAGACTCTTGAGAGTCCCTTGTACTGCAAGGAGAGCCAACCAGTCCATCCTAAAGGAAATCAGTCCTGGTTATTCTTTGGAAAGACTGATTGTGGATCTGAAATTGCAATACTTTGGCTACCTGATGCCAAGAACTGACTCATTTGAAAAGACCGAGACTGGGATAGATTGAAGGTGGGAGGCAAAGGTGAAGACAGAGGATGAGATGGTTGGATGACGTCACTGACTCAGTGGACATGAGTTTGAGTAAACTCTGGGAGTTGTTGATGGACAGGGAGACCCGGCCTTTACAGTCCATGGGGTCACAAAGAGGCAGACACAACTGAGTGACTGAACTGAACTGAACTCATCCCTTTCTTCTGCTTTTGGTATTCAGTAATGTTAGTGCGCTCAATATTGTCTCAAAATCTGTTGTTAGCCTCATTTTTTTTTCTGTTAAACTTGATTGATTTCCACTACTCTGTCTTCCAGTTTACTGATCCATTCCTCTGTATTATCTCATTTACTGCTGATTCTTCCTAGTTTACATTTTATATGTTGTATTCTTCAGGCTTGTTTGGTTCTTTGTATTTTCTAATTCCTTGTTAATCTGTATAACTGTTCTCTTGAACTCTTTATCAAGACAGANTCTGTATTATCTCATTTACTGCTGATTCTTCCTAGTTTACATTTTATATGTTGTATTCTTCAGGCTTGTTTGGTTCTTTGTATTTTCTAATTCCTTGTTAATCTGTATAACTGTTCTCTTGAACTCTTTATCAAGACAGATTGCCTATCTCCACTTTACTTAATTCTCCTGGGGTTGTGTCTTCTCTCTTCTATTGCAACATATTCCTCTGTCTTCTCATTTTGCCTAATTCTCTTTGCTAGTTTTATCTTTTAGGTAGGAAGATTAAAATTCCCATTCCTGGAGAAGTGGCCTCAGTAGGAGACATGCTATGGGGCCCAAACACACTGCCCTTTGGTCGCCAGTCATTATGCTCTAAGTATACATTCTGAGACTGAATGGGCCCTTTTACTGTGGTGGGACAACTTCTGCATAGAGGCATGCCTCTATGCAGGACTGGCCCCCAGCCCACTTGGTTGGTGCACTGGCTGCCTATTCACTGGTACATGAGGCCAGGTTCCACTGTGGCTAACTAGAGGATCCTAGGGTATCAGATCTGTTACTGGTGAGTAGGATGGGATCCCAGTGCAGCTAGCTTCTCAGCTCAAGGGGACTCATAACTGATGCTAGCTTCTGGTGGGTGGGTAAGTCCCTAGTACAAAGAGGCTAGAAGGATGATTCCACAATGGCACTTGCCAGAACCAGTGTTCTCATCATGCAATCTACTTCCCAAATAGTTTCTGCCAGCATCTGTGTCTCCAGAGTGAGTCCCAGTTGCCTCCTCCTTCTCCAGAAAGCTCTCCAAAATCAGCAAATGGGCTGACCCAAGCTCCTTTGAAATCACTGTCTCAATTGGGACTCAGAGCATGTACGATCTTGCACACCTTTCAAGTGAAGTAGAGTCTGTTTCCTACAGCCCTCTGACCTCATATATACAAGTCCTGCTGCCCTTCAAAGTCAGACCTTTCAGGAGATCATTTTCCTGGTGCTGGACTCCAAGTCTGGGGAGCCCACTGGGAGGCTCAGATCCCTTGCTACTTGGGGAGCACTTATATTGTTGTTATTCAGCCATCAAGTTGTGTCTAACTCTTCTGTGACCCCATGAACTGCAGCACGCCAGGCTTCCCTGTCCTTCACTATCTCCTGGAGTTTACTCAGACTCATGTCCATTGAGTCAGTGATGCCATCTAACCGTCTCATCCTCTGTCATCCCCTTCTCCTCTTGCCCTCAATCTGTCCCAGCTTCAGAGTCTTTTCCAATGAATTAGCTCTTTGCATCACATGACCAAAATATTGGAGCTTCAGCTTCAGCATCAGTCCTTACAATGAATATTCAGGGTTGATTTCTTTTAGGATTAACTGATTTGATATCTTTGCTGCCCAAAGGACTCTCGAGAATCTTCTCCAGCACTTTGGCAGTTGTAATTATCTTCCTGTTTTTGTCACCCACCCAGAGTGTGTGTCTTAACTATTTTGCATCGCTGCTCCTTCTATCCATCTCATTGTGATTCCTTCTTTATATCTTTAGTTGTAGAAAATCTTTTCTCCTAGTCTTCAGAGCATTCTTATACCAATATTTATTTCAGTGTTGAGATTTTTATAAAAAATTATCTCCACTCATTCTCTTATCTCTTATACTGCATGTATATATATTTTTAACTTTTCAATGTCTTAAATTAGAAGCTGTTAGAAAAACAAAAAGTATTTGTGCCGCATCTTTGACCCAGCAACCCAGCAGAGCTATAGGTGCTAGAAGAGGAAATTCTATAGTAAGATTTCAAGCTAGCATTCTTTGGCAATTGGAATATTGTATGTTTTAATTAGCTAAGTTTTTCAACTTCCAAACATTCCTCTTTAAGAAGAGAACTAGTTTAAAATGTTTTCCAAGTATTCTCATGTATATAAAATACTAAACTAGAAAAAATGAGACAGACTTTAGAATGATTCTTTCTGTGTTTGAGTATCCTGCATTTTATAACATGATTGCTGAACTTGGTTTTCTTTAAAGCATCATTGTTCATTTACCTTTTATTCAACATTTTCTCATTTGCTCGGAAAATGAGAAACTCCATTTCTGTGATGTTCAATGAAACTTTTGACAATCTAATAAAGAAACCTCAAGAGTGCAGAGGGTAAGCAAAGAGATTTTTTTCCCCTCATATCAGGAAGTAGCACTAAAGTGGTAAATATGTGGTTTTATTTCTGTTCTCAGTATTGGATCCTGACCTGCCTGCCCCTAGTTTTAAATTGGGAAGCATCTCAAAGAATCCTCTGAACAATAACTAGCTTTTCCATTTTCTTGTGATTTGCTACCTCTATTAGATGAGAGTACCAGGCACTCACAGCTAGTTCAGGTTGAAGTAGGAGCTGTGCTTCCTCCCAACCATTTTCTTACTGTTCTACAGCCCCCTCTTGCCACTTTTGGCCAGCCAGAGGAACATATTAGAATCTATATGCTCACAAAGGAATTTCTGGCTTTATTCTGTTGTACTGTAAAGACATATACACAAGACACAACCCTGGATAGGCAGGGGTAGCAGTATATCTTGGGTCTATTTAAAATCATCTCAGGTATATATTTCTCTGAGGGAGGAAAAAAAGGCGATCTGTGTCACTAGGTGATATATCCAACCCAGGCCAAATTACCTAAGAAAACCTTGTATGTGATAAAAGAAAAAGTAAAGCACTTCTCTCTCCTTAGAAATTACAGTCCAGACACAAAATATTAATGATAGTAATATATTGAGCTAAAGGACAAGAATGATTCTAGGACAGTATCTGATTTTTAAAAGTGAGAAATAGTGCTTAAAAACATTGGAATTAAATCAGTAATTCTCAACTGATGTGACTTTGCCCCCCGGGAACACTTAGTAATGTCATGACAATTTTGCTTGTCACGGGTAGGGGGTTCTACTGGCATCTGGTAAGTAAAGGCCAGAGATGCTGCCAGACATTCTCAACATACAAAGTAATCTCAACACAACAAAAATTACTGGCTTAAAAGTGTTAGTAGTGTTAGGATAAAGAAGCCCTAAATAGATGGTACTACAGACTGCATGTTTGTGTCTCCCCACCTTTTATATATTGAACCCTAATCTCCATTTTGATGGTTTTCGGAAGTGGAGACTTCCAGAAGTGATTAGGTATTGAGAGTGAGCCCATATGAATGGGATCAGGATCCTTATAAAGGAGGCTCCAGAGACTTCCCTGCTCTTTTCTGCCACATGAGGTTAGCAAAAAGACAGCTGTCCGCCAACCAGAAAGCAAATCCTCACCAGACACCAAATCTGCCAGTATTTTGCCTGTGGACTCCCCAGCCTCTAGAACTATGAGAAATAAACTTTTGTTATTTAGAAGCTACCTAGTTTATGGTATTCTGTTACAGACACTTAAACTAAGTCAGATGTTAATTTTAAAATCTATTTTTTTCAGGAGGCAATGGTAAAATTAAAAGAATACAAACAATATAGTACCTTATTTTGAAACTTAAAATGATATAAGTATGATATGCCATATTATACTTTCAAATCAGACAGGAAATATATCAAATAAAAGATGTCTTCTAAAACCTCTGGATATTTTACTGGAAGCAGATACAGGTCATTGCAGCACTGTCAGCCCTTTTAGTAACTAAGTTTAGCTTCTATTGCAGTTCTGATATTTTAAAGAATTCTTAGAAATTTTATACATTGAGGGCAAAGAACTCTTTGGGAAACATTGTCCCATATATAGCAGAAGTGTATCTTCTGCCTCTAGCTAAAATTAATCTTTTCTAACAACCGTATTTTAAGTACTTTCCCTGTTTAAATGTCACCTTCTCACTAAGGGCTTCCCACCTTCCCCAGGAGAGAATTAGTCACTTTTCCTCTGGTGCTACAAGGATACTTAGTGCACATCTCAGTTATAACTCTTTGAAGATAGTATTTAAAAATCTTGCTTATCATTATCCCAAAGCCCCAAGCCTGGAGTTCAGCCAAGATTGAACTTGGATGAACTCTTTTTTTTCTTAAAACTGATCATAGTGCCTGAAATGTAGTGGATGCTTAATAAACTTTGATGAAGTGAATGAATGAGAATTCATATGTGATTTGGGTTGTAAATTTCAGGAAGTTTTAACTTGAACTTTTGGACCTGATGATACTGAGTATGGATTAACACTTCATCCATCCATCCATTTCATAAATATATAAAACACATCACAAGTTACACTCTCATTAGACTTTAGTATCAGAGACTTGTAGAGTACACAGTGTTTGATAGCTTCAGAGACCATAAAATACCATAGAACTGCCTTATGACCCAGCAATCCGACTGCTGGGCATACACACCGAGGAAACCAGAATTGAAAGAGACACATGTACCCCAGTGTTCATTGCAGCACTGTTTATAATAGCCAGGACATGGAAACAACCTAGATGTCCATCAGCAGATGAATGGATAAGCAAGCTGTGGTATATATACACAATGGAGTATTACTCTGCCATTAAAAAGAATAAATTTGAAACAGTTCTAATGAGATGGATGAAACTGGAGCCTATTATACAGAGTGAAGTAAGCCAGNAGGTATACTTTAAACATTTGGGCCGAAAATGTTGTTAATATTCAAAAATGCCATTTATTTCTGTAGAATATTTTTCTATTTCAGCATACAACGTGTTATGACCTCATTTCTAATAGTAGGGATATGCTCTGTGTGAGACATGGAGGCCTTACCATATCCCGTGAAATGAGTTAGGTATTTCCCTTGAGGAAAATGGATGATAGCTAACCATTGGAAAAGATCTAGGACCAGGAGGAATGGGATGCTGAAGTCCAGGGATGAAGGTCATATTGAAAGAGACCAGGTTCAGAGAATTTAATAGGTCATAGGCATAAGGCCACAAGCCTGGGGCTGAGAAGGAGCTAATCTGAGGAGACTACTAAGATTAGAATAGCAGGGAGATGAATTCTAGGAGTCCTGATTTCTCTCTTAGTTCAGTCACTCAGTCGTGTCCAACTTTTTGTTACCCCATGGACTGCAGCATGCCAGGCTTCCCTGTTCATCACCAACTCCTGGAGACTACTCAAACCCATGTCCATCTTGTCACTGACATGATCCAACCATCTTATCCTCAGTCAATCCTTTCTCCTCCCACCTTCAGTCTTTCCCAGCATCAAGGTCTTTTCCAATGAGTTAGTTTCTCTCTTAGTACTCTAAATTTTGATATTTTTGTGTGTAATCTTATTATAGACTCCTTAGGGCTTTAGGCAGAGAAGGCAATGGCAACCCACTCCAGTATTCTTGCCTGGAAAATCCCATGGATGGAGGAGCCTGGTGGGCTGCAGTCCATGGGGTCGCTAAGAGTTGGACATGACTGAGCTACTTCACTTTCATGTATTGGAGAAGGAAATGGCAACCCACTCCAGTGTTCTTGCCTGGACAATCCCAGGGATGGGGGAGCCTGTTGGGATGCCATCTGTGGGGTCAGACACAACTGAAGTGATTTAGCAACAGCAGCAGCAGCAGCAGGGCTTTAGGGAAATTTTCTCAAAATGTCACTTCTAAATGTTGTATTTGGTGGATTTAGGGGAGACATAATATTCACAAGATGGTGAAAATGAGGACCTGTGCTCATATTCTCCTGTGAGAACTCCAAATTACAATTCACTGCTGAAAAAAGATACCCCACATCCTAGGGCAAAGGAGAAGCACAAGAAAGATGGTAGGAGGTGCAAAATCACATTTAGAAACAAACCCCATACCTGCCAGAGACACTCAGAAGATTCAAACAAAACAAACGCTGTGTGCACCAGGACCCAGAAACCCCACAGAGACTGAGCCAGACCTGCCTTTGAGTGTTTGAGTGTCTCCTGTGGAGGTATGGGTCAGCAGTAGACTGTCACAAGGGCAGGGCTCTGGGTGCAGCAGACCTGGGTGTGGCATAAGCCCTCTTGGAGGAAGTCTCCATTAACCCCACCATAGAGCCACCAGAACTACACAGGACTGGGAAAACAGACTCTTGGAGGGCACAAACAAAACCTTGTGCACACCAGGACCCAGGAGAAAGGAGCAGTGACCNTGGGTGTGGCATAAGCCCTCTTGGAGGAAGTCTCCATTAACCCCACCATAGAGCCACCAGAACTACACAGGACTGGGAAAACAGACTCTTGGAGGGCACAAACAAAACCTTGTGCACACCAGGACCCAGGAGAAAGGAGCAGTGACCCCACAAGAGACTGACGCAGACTTGCCTGTGAGTTAGTGTCCAGGAGTCTCCAGTTGAGGCGTGGGTCGGCAGTGGCCTGCTGCAAGGTCAGAGGCACTGAGTGCGGCAGTGCGTCCACAGGACCTTTTGAAGGAGGTCACCCATTATCTTCATTACCTCCACTCTAGATTGGTCTCAGGTCAAACAACAGGGAGGGAACACAGCCCCACCCTGCAACAGAAAGTTGGATTAAAGATTTACTGAGCATGGCCCTGCCCATTAGAACAAGATTCAGTTTCCCCTTCAATCAGCCTCTCTTGTCAGGAAGCTTCCATAAAGCTCTTATTCTTATCCCTCAAAGGGCAGACACAATGAAAACCACAATCACAGAACACTAACCAAGCTGATCACATGGACCACAGCCTTGTCTAACTCAATGAAACTATCAGTCGTGCCATATAGGACCACCCAAGACAGATAGGTTGTGGTCCACTGGAAAAGGCAATGGCAAACCACTTCAGCATTCTTGCCTTTAGAACTCCATGAAAAGCCAAAAAGATTTGACACTGAAAGATGAATTCCCCAGGTCGGTTAGTGCCCAATATGCTACTGGAAAAGAATGGAGAAATAATTCCAGAGAGAATGAAGAGACGGAGCCAAAGCAAAAACAATGCCCTGTTGTGGATGTGACTGGTGATGGAAGTAAAGTTTGAGGCTATAAAGAACAATATTGCATAGGAAGGTGGAATGTTAGGTCCACAAATCAAAGTCAATTCAGTTCACTTCAGTTCAGTTCAGTTCAGTCGCTCAGTCATGTCCAACTCTTTGCGACCCCATGAATCACAGCACGCNATGTTCAATGCAGGATGCAGGATGCTTGGGGCTGGTGCCCAGGGATGATCCAGAGAGACGTTGTGGGGTGGGAGGTGGGAGGGGGATTCAGTATTGGGAGCTTGTGTACACCTGTGGTGGATTCATGTCAATGTATGGCAAAGCCAATAGAGTATTGTAAAGTAAAATTTTTAAAAATAAATTAATTAATTTAAAAAAATATATATAGGGAAAAAAAAGGAAAAAAGGAAAGATAGAAGAAAGAGAAGTTCCCCAAAAGCCACTGGGCATATGATCATATATCATTCTCCACTTTCCATCCCCAGAGGCTATCCTTATGAAACAGGCCTTAAAGCAGAGAACAACGTGGGATTAAAGTATCTTTTTACCCCCAAAAAGAGACTGGAGTATTACCTTAAAAATTGTTGATATCAACGGCCTTCAAGTATTAGAATTACATGTGTCCCAGACAGAGGTTAATGAAAGAGACAGGCAATTTTAACAAAATTAATTATATGTCCTAAAATTATTTATGTCCTCTTAAAGTGAGGTGTCAGGCCATTAACCTTCCCATGTCCATATTCATAATAGCTCTGTTTCTATTTTAGAAAAGAAAGACATACATTTCACTCAGCCAGAATTTTACTATGGTGTATTAAGGTGTACCTGAAGATAGTATTTACTTAAAGGAGAGTAAAACTGTCAATTTGAAATATTAGTCTTTATACAGCCTCCTTGGATTAAGGCATCATAATCCTATCATAGAATTTCATGCCTTTTCCCAGCTAATACATATTTTGGTTAGAGGTGAAGGACAGCATTGGAAATGAGGTAGGGATCTTCTGAGTTCAGATATCCTATAGAACATAATGAAGACAACTTTTAATTTATGTAATTTAATTTTCCTTCCTCCACAACTTACAAAGAATATATCCCTCTTGAGAGAGAATCCTGTGAAAGCAATGCATAGATAGGTTCCACATGAAATATTGAAAGTGTCAGAATCTTAGTACAGCTAGGAAAAAAATCTCTTTGCAAAGACCATACTTATTATCTGTCTTAGATCTACAGTGATTAAAGTATATATGAAACAAACTGTGAAACGTCTAATTTATTGACTGTGTGTGCTTAGTCATGTACAACTCTTTGAGACCCCCATGGACGATAACCTGCCAGGCTCCTCTGTCCATGTAATTTTCCAGGCAAGAGTACTGGAGTGAGTTGCCTTTACCTACTCCAGGGGATCTTCTCAATCCAAGGATCGAAACTGCGTCTCTTGCATTTCCTGCATAGGCAGGTGAATTTTTTACCACTGTGCCACCTGGGAAGCCCATTTTATCGCAGAACTTTGTGACAATTCCCAGTAAAGCTTGGTGATGACCCTCACTTACTCTTGTTGACATCTGTGTATTCATTGCATATTCCATGATTCTACGTTAACTTTCAAAACACCAGCATTGCATATTCAGGTGAAAGAAATAGATCCAAACTAAGTTGATACTTTGGTTTCTCTTGGTCCTTTACTTAGACTTACAAGAAGAATATATTTCTTTTAACTTTTGTTCCTAAATTCTTAAATAATAGAAATCCATATTCAGTTTTTACTCAGTTTATTTTGCACATTTATATCATGTTTTAATACATTTATCTTATGTTACAAGGATATATCTGGATTCTGCTGTAAATAATATACTTAGCAACAATAATTGGGCTTCCCTAACAGTTCAGTTGGTAAAGGATCTGCCTGGAATGCAGGAGACCCTGGTTTGATTCCTGGGTTGGGAAGATCTGCTGGAGAAGGGATAAGCTACCCACTCTAGTATTCTTGGACTTCATTGTGGCTCAGCTGGTAAAGAATACACCTTCAATGGAAGAGACCTGGATTTGATCCCCAGGTTGGGAAGATCCCCTAGAGAAGGGAAGGGCCATCCACTCCAGTATTCTGACCTGGAGAATTCCATGAACTGTATAGTTCTTGGGGTCACCAAGAGTTGGACATGACTGAGTGTCTTTCAGTAACAATAATTAATATACATTTTAGCCTATTCTTTTAAATTGTCTAATAATTCCCCCTTCTCTCTCTGCTCTCCCCTCTGTTTTCTAAATTTTTACAGTTAGTTAAAACTTTCTTCTGAAAAGAAAAACATTTATTTATGTATGGGTACAGAGAATATGTGCATTTATTTATGTATGGGTACATTCCTTAAATGCAATCAAATGTATAATGCCTGAACGTTAGAACAAGAGTTTCATACAACTTGGATTAATCTTTCCAAATGTTGAAATGATGTTCTAAATCTTCTTTCAAGCCTTCCCAAACTACCACAACTCTAAAGACTGCATATTTTTTCTGTCCTATACTCCTCAATGAATCAAAATGGTACTCTATCATTTCTGTACATATATATGGAGAAAAAGAAATGTTTTCAGCCACAGAATGGTTAAAAGTATCATTTAGACCTGGTAAAAATTATTAAGGACATTCGAGTTTTCTGTAAAGTTTGACTAACTGCTAAATGAAAAATTATTTTTCCTTGAAACCTAGAAATATACAAGTGTCTGATTATTAGTTAAGGACTTCATATAAAGTCACAATAAAATAAACTATAAATAAAGTATTTAATTACAGTTACATGGAGAGCAGTCCCTTAAAAAGAGAAAGCTAAATAAAAAGAAAGAAATATGAACTCTATTGAGAAAATAAAAAGTCTAGATATATTTAAAAAAAGAACAATCAGAACAACAAAATACCTCTGACCCACATAATGTAGTGCATTTGAAAAGCGACATAGGAGGAATTGCATCAATTAGAAGATATGTTCATGAAGAAAGGAGGAAAATTGAAGTGATATATATTCCAGGTAAATATTATGGATAAAATTTTTTCAGTTGACTCACTGATATGTTTCCCTCTGAGATTTAAAAGTAAACCAAAACTATATAATTGAGAAAAAAACAAAAGCTGAGAGAAGTAAAAAACAAATATGCTTATAAATTCTGGAACTTATTCTGTTTTATGGATAAGCAATGAGTTTATATAAAATGTGAACATATGTTGAATACAGTGATAAATACTTCTGCTTCTGAGACCAGACATACCTAAGATTCCTTACGCCACAAAGTCTTTATTTCCTGTTTTTAATGTGAGTCTGGTAGATTAATCGAGAGAAATAATATTCGGCACATAAAGTGCTTATCTCAGTGTCTGGTACAGAAGAAGCCTTCTAAAGTTAGATATGCTATCAGTTCAGTTCAGTTCATTTCAGTCGCTCAGTCGTGTCCAACTCTTTGCGACCCCATGAACCTCAGCACGCCAGGCCTCCCTGTCTATCACCAACTCCTGGAGTTCACTCAGGCTCACATCCATCGAGTCAGTGATGCCATCCAACCGTCGCATCCTCTGTCATCCCGTTTTCCTCCTGCCCCCAATCCCTCCCAGCATCAGAGTCTTTTCCAGTGAGTCCACTCTTCGCATGAGGTGGCCAAAGTACTGGAGTTTCAGCTTTAGCATCATTCCTTCCAAAGAAATCCCAGGGCTGATATCCTTCAGAATGGACTGGTTGGATCTCCTTGCAGTCCAAGGGACTCACGAGAGTCTTCTCCAACACCACAGTTCAAAAGCATCAATTCTTCAGTGCTCAGCTTTCTTCACAGTCCAACTCTCACATCCTTAAGTGACCACAGGAAAAACCATAGATAGCCTTGACTAGATGGACCTTTGTTGGCAAAGTAATGTCTCTGCTTTTCAATATGCTATCTAGGTTGGTTATAACTTTCCTTCTGAGGAGTAAGAATCTTTTAATTTCATGGCTGCAGTCACCATCTGCAGTGATTTTGGAGCCCCCCAAAATAAAGTCTGACACTGTTTCCACTGTTTCCCCATCTATTTCCCATGAAGTGATGGGACCAGATGCCATGATCTTAGTTTTCTGAATGTTGAGCTTTAAGCCAACTTTTTCACTCTCTACTTTCACTTTCATCAAGAGGCTTTTTAGTTCCTCTTCACTTTCTGCCATGAGGGTGGTGTCATCTGCATATCTGAGGTTATTGATATTTCTCCCAGAAATCTTGACTCCAGCTTGTGCTTCTTCCACCCCAGTGTTTCTCATGATATACTCTGCATAGAAGTTAAATAAGCAGGGTGACAATATACAGCCTTGACGCACTCCTTTTCCTGTTTGGAACCAATCTGTTGTTGCATGTCCAGTTCTAACTGTTGCTTCCTGACCTGCATATAGGTTTCTCAAGAGGCAGGCCAGGTGGTCTGGTATTCCCATCTCTTTCAGAATTTTCCACAGTTTACTGTGATCCACACAGTCAAATACTTTGGCATCGTCAATAAAGCAGAAATATATGTTTTTCTCGATATGCTACAGGTAGAAACAAATTGTGGGGTCTTCCTTGAAAGATGATTTTTATTTGGGAGATGATCTGAATATGTTCATGTTTGGAGTGAGAGAAATGCTTAAGGTAATGTTTGAAAGAATTTATTCTAGCTCTACAATTGCATGGCCATATTTTCACAGAGTCATAAGTTCTGCATATGGACAATATGACTAGAGCATAGATTACAATCTATTTAAAGTCAGTTTGGAGAAGGAAATGACAGCCTATGCCAGTATTCTTGCCTGGAAAATCCCACGGACAGTGAAGCCCAGTAGGGTACCGTCTGTGGGGTCGCAAAGAGTTGGACACGACTGAGCGACTTCACTTCACTTTCATTCTCTTACACATTCCTCAAATCATTTTATGCCAGTATATGGTCAAAGAGCATATGAAAAATTTTGACTCAATATATGGATCAATGATCTTATATATCTAAACACAGATTGTTATTTCTATTAATCCATCCCTCAATTCACAGATTTCTTTTCTATCAGGACACCAACACCTGTCATGTCAAAGGCAACATCTTAGTAATAAAACCAGCACAAGCACAACAAGACATTGTACACAGGAACCGTGCACTGCTGAGATGAAGACATTATAACGATGCAAAGTAATGAGCGGAATAACAATGTGCCAAAGGAAGACAAATTTTCTTCCCTTAGAAGGAATGCCTACAAAGAATACCAACAAGAGAGCATAACATCTCCAACTGCTCAAACTGGGATATATTTTCTTATCAAGCAGTACCTTTCTTATCGTGATGAAAAGGAAAATGGATTCATGGCTAACTCTGATAAGTTGACAGAGATAATGTGTTGTAGTAAACACTAATTTATCATTCCATTGCTAAGAAACAAAAAGAAATAAAATAATAAAGACAGAAAGAATGTTTTAGAGCAACACTGTATAACCAATCAATGAAAAACTAAATAAAACTGGAGAGCTGACAATCAATTAAGTAAAATATTTAAAGTTAAATTCTCTACTTTTGAAATAAAAAGCTCCAGTTCCTCTGAAATAAAGTGAACAAAATTAGATAAAAGTTATAAACAATATCCATCCAAAAAAGAATAAATGAAATTGTCAGGTACAATTTAGTAGCATGTTGAAAATCTCATTTATGAGTGGAAATTCTCATTACCCAAGTTTTTCCAAATAAACATATTAGCCTTCTGTTAGCTGATCATTGCAGACATCTTCAGCTATCCAATGAAGTAATCAGTCTTCCTTTTGAAATGCAAAAAAGTTTAAGAATATTTTCAATAATATTGTAAAGTCATAGGCTACTCTATGAAACTGAAAACAAAGGACAAAAATTAGATTTACAGTAATTCTAAACTAGATCCCTCTGTTATCAAGTACCACAGGAGCAATACAGATGTATAACAGACACTGTCATACAAAGCAATAGATTAGCTCTTGCAGCCATGTTATTGTTGAGAAGAATACATATTTCAACATTATTTTGCCTATTTTAGCAACATAATCAATACACATAATTCCTGCCAGCATTCCAATTATCTGTATTTTGTTGTTTCTTGTTACCATTAAAATTGTCACATATTTATCTCGTATGCCCCTCTTTGTGGCTTAAGTAGCTTAAATATGCATTAACATATTTCATTCAAATTTTTGATAAGACATGTTAAGAGTTCTTTAAGAGATGTCATCGAATGCAAAAATTGAAAACTAAATATGATTTTGTTGTTTATATCAAATTAACACAGATGTGATCTTATCCCATTTGAGCCCCTGCCAAATACTAATGTACTCTGTGTCTCTGAGTTTGTTTATTCTGGATATTTCACATAAATGAAATCATATAAGTTATTAAATTATAACCAAAATAGTTCAAAATATAGGAAACTTATAGACTCTTGAGAATAAGAATGAGAGTAAGAAATATTAAGAAAAAAGAATAAAAATAGGAAGACAAGGCATCTGGGAATAATGTATGATGTCTACCCTAGGAAAGTCTAGAGGCAGATGACTTGAGTTCCTTTTCATATTCATTCATTCAGTCAAAAATATTTATGTGCTTCCATGTACCATTTTTTGTTTTTTGTTATTTAAGTTGTTCAGTCGTGTCCAACTCTTAGTGACCCCATGGACCCCTGCTTCTCTGTTCATGGGATTCCTCAGGCAAGAATACTGGAATGGGTAGCCATTCCCTTCTCCAGGGGATCTTCCCAGCCCAAGGGTTGAAATTGTGTTTCCAGGATCTCCTGCATTGCATGGGAATTCTTTACTCCTGAGCCACCAGGGAAGCCTAAAAGGGTTATTACATATTGATAAAATGTTAAATCTCTAGTGTCATGTATCAGTTCTGATCTTATATCAACACATACTAGTTTAAAATATGTAAAGCTAAAATTAAAAGGAATAAATTGACAAATCAACCGTCAAGGCAGATTTTAAACCATAATTGATAGAACAAGGAGATAAAATAGTTAAGCATATGGCAAAATGTACAACATATACTTGATCTAAGGACACATATACAGCAATGCCAACAAGTGGAGAATACATATAATATCCCATGCATATAATCTGGCTCAAATTTTAATTGTTCACCATACCAACATCTCATTTTTAGTTATAGAAAACAATTTAGTAACATTCAGTAATCATTTTTGAGAAAAATTCTCAGTGAAATAGAATCCAAGAGGATTCTTTTCTTCATTTGTTTTCTTCACTATAAACCTCAGCAAAATTCAGACCCACAAGAAATGGTGCATTTGCCCATAAAGCAGGCCTGAATACTGCCCTTCACCATTGTATATGAGGGATTTGTGGATTTTGGTATCATCAAGAGTCCTGGAACTAATGTCCTGTGAATACTGAGGGACAACTGTATATACTGTTGTCTTAGCTCTTCTAGTAGTTGGCATCCCTGTGGGTAAGATACCTTGATGAAAGTTCTTTTTTTTTTCTTTTTACACTTTACATTTTTTGTTGTTAATTGCTAAGTTGTGTTTGACTCTTTTGCGACCCCATGGACTGTAGCCTGTCAGGCTCCTCTGTCCATGTGATTCTCCAGCCTAGAATACAGGAGTGGATAGTCATTTCCCTCTCTAAGGGATCTTCTTGATCCAGGGATCAAACCTGTGTCTCCTGCGTTAGTAGGTGGATTCATTACCACTGGGTGGCTCAGAGGTTAAAGTATCTGCCTAGAATGCAGGAGACCCTGGTTCGATCCCTGGGTCGGGAAGATCCCCTGGAGAAGGAAATGTCAACCCACTCCAGTACTCTTGCCAGGAGAATCCCATGGAGGGAGGAGCCTGGTAGGCTACAATCCATGGGGTCGCAAAGAGTCAGACACGACTGGATAACTTCACAAGAGCCACCAGGGAAGCCCTACCAATTTTTAGGTCCTGCCATTTATCAGTTTTGGTTGTGTTTTGTTTTTTTGTTGTTTTTACCATGGTCAAGTTATGTAAGTTATCTATGCCTCAGTTTCCTCTACGGCTAAATAGAACTAAAAATAGAATTCATACAGAGCAGGCATTCATATGCATTGCATTTTGCACAGTGTAAACCCCCCCGTAAGCTGGTTTTCCTTATTAACCAGCAAGTCGAGAAAAAATGCTCCCACTGCAATGCTGTGAGGATTCATCCCTGGGAATTCTCATCCCTGGGGATTTTACTTTTTAATATGACATACATTTAACATGTTATTATATATGATACATCAGACATAATGACATATATGAATTCTTATTTTATATAAGGTCCTGAATATGTTTCTTGGAAAATTGTTTCATTACAAAATAAAATGTTAACTTAATGTCCCTATTTGTTGGTAATTCAATTCTTGCCTTTCCACACCATATGGAAAGTACATTTTTTTTTAATGAAAATATTACTAAAACCAAAAAATCACTTTCCAGTTAAAATTCGTCACCCAGAAAGAACTCAGAAAAATAAGCATATTTATAGAGTTGAAGGGTGTGTGGAAAACCACAGAATCAGTCATTTTATACATTCTGTTTCACAGGAAGCTTCACTTTAAAGTCATATAATAAAATTCTGAAGAAAATCCCTAGGTGATTACAAACAGCATAAACAAAGATAACCTGATTATTTTTAATTTCGTGTAGTTTTTACCACCCTTTTAAATTTCTGAGGTACATATTTAAAAATTACAAGCATAAATGAGATAGAAAAAGGGAAGAGATGGATTTTTAAAGGAGAAGAGAAGCTCCAAAGGTGGGACAGTCTGTCACAGCAACAACAGCCAAGAAAGAAAAATTTCCGTAAAGGAAATTATCCCACATGAATAAAAGAAAATTAGCTTGATTCAAATTACATGTACACACCAACTTAATTTCAAGGGTGATTTTGCTTTATGAAAACCAAATTGCTCATCACAGCATGAATATGGTGCTACTGTCACACAGTCTTTGGGTTCAGCACATCTATTTAGTATAAATACTACAAATATTCAATTCCATGCCAGTTTTTCCTATTTGAAAAGCTGCAACCTATTTGGCTTTGACTTGTCCACATATATTCTTTATACATAAGAATTTCCTCTATTTTATTTTTCATTTGCTTCTGATTGTGTGCATGCTAAGTTGCTTCAGTCACATCTGACTCTGCGACCCTGTGGACTGTAGCCCACCAGGCTCCCCTGTCCATGAGATTCTCCAGGCAACAATACTGGGGTGGGTTGCCATGCCCTCCTCCAGGGGATCTCCCCAACCCAGGGATCAAACTCGAGTCTCTTATGTCTGCTGCATTGACAGGCAGTTTCTTTACCACTGGCATCACCCAGGAAGCCCATAGAATAGTACATGCTAATACTAATGGATCCAAACAAAACTAGGTTATTTAGCAATAATCTAGGTAATCCAGAACATGCTAATATCAAATTTTATTTTATAATTAGAATTTTTTCTGATTCATCACATTTTAAAATTGACATGTAATTTACATAGCATAAAATTCACCTCTTTAAACGATACTCCAATGATGTTTTATATATTTGTAAGGTCATAAAACCATCACCAGTAATTATTCCAGAACATTTTCATCACCCTGAAAAGAAATCTTATACCTGTTAGCCATCTCTCCCATTTCCCTCTCCCCTCAGTCAATGGCATCCACGAATCGACTTTCTATCTATGAATATGCTTTTTCTGAACAGTTCATATAGAAGGGATTGTGTATGCATAGTCACTCAGTTGTTCTCAACTCTTTGTGACCCCGTGGACAGTAGCTTGTCAGACTCCTCTGTCCATGGAATTCTCCACGCATGAATAATGGAGCAGGTTGCCATATCCTAGTCCAGGTAAACTTCCTGACCCAGGAATCAAATCCACATCTCTTGAGCCTCCTGCATTAGCAGGTGGATTCTTTACCACTATGTCATCTGGGAAACCCAGAAGGGATTATACAATATCATCAAAGTACTATCACAAAATTTGAAAGCCTAAAGAATCTGCATAACTTTGAGAATACAATAGTAGAGTAAAATGAAATATTTATATAGAAATGCACTGATAGGCAGAGAAATATGATATAGAAAGATTTGTAGAAAAGATTATTGTAAATAGAATGCTTAAATAGACTTGTGGACACAGAGCGGGAAAGAGAGGGTGGGATGAATTGAAAAAGTAGCTTGACATATATATACTATCATATGTAAAATAGATAGCTAGTGGAAATTTGCCATATATAAATAACACTAGGAGCCCAGCCTGGCACTCTCGGATGACCTAGAGGAGTAGAATGAGGGGATGGGAAGGAGGCTCAAGAGGGAGGGATACATATATATAATTATGACGGATTTGTGTTGTTGCACAGTAGAAACCACCACAACATGATAAAGCAATTTTGCCATTATTAAAAAGCAAATTTAAAAAAATACCACTTTTTATAGAATCAAAATCTCTAAGAAGAAAGCCTGATCGTCCATATTTTTAAAGAGTATTTCTGGGGATTATATATTTAGTCACGTTTTGGAAGAGTTACCATATTTGGATTTATTTCTAATGAAGGTTATTTCTACTCATTGATTGAATCAGTGACACATATACAAGATTTTGAGTCACTGAATTATTCACTTGAAGAAAAGAAAAATATATAAATAAGATTCAATAACAATCATACTCCATGCTAATGTTTTCATAACCTTTTAGCTTGTTTATGCAAAGATTAATTTCTTTACTGTGTTTCCTAGATATATACAGATATGTATAATTAAAAATTTTTGAAATGAAAATTAAATTCATATTTATTTGCTTTCTTTGTTCTCACCTTCATTTGTTTTGCATAAACAATGCTGCACTTACTCATCCAATCAGTGCAAACAGAGATATTATGCTCCTGCAAATTATTTCATTTATACTTCTAAATAGAATCATAATTACCAGAGGAAAATATTTACTTGATAATCCAAATGTCATGAACATTCTACATAAAATTTATTTCTTCACATAAAAGAAGTGATCAGTATTGAATTGAATATATAATAAAAGATCAATCCAGTTTAATTTCCATTGAATGAGAACAGTCTACCAATATGTATACTTGATTCTATTCTACATTTCCTTCAAAAATTTTGCTATTAGTATCTGCTTCAAATTTTTCTCAGTAACTGAGTGCTTCCATTTATTTTAAACTGTACTTTCTTTTTTAATCCATCTCTTCATATTTAACCTCTCTGATACAAGATTTGTGAAACTGAGTTGCCAGAAATTTATAAATGATACATAATGTTTAATGCTAAAATAGAAGCTCTGACATGAAACTACTTGAATGATGTGGCAAAATCAGAAACATTTGTACCCTTTTGCCCCACAGAAACAAATTATATAGTTTAGTTTCAGAGTTACATTGCTGTTTTTTAATTAAAGTTAACTTTCCATTAGCTCTGCTTCTAATTCTTCAGTTATTGATTTCTTTTTCCCAGGAAACGAAAAAAAAAAATATATATATATATACATATATATACACCACATGTGATTTTTACTTGTGAAAGGCAAGGGAGGGAGCAAGGAGAGCAGTGGGTGTATCTAAATGAGCAGTGAAGGCGGGGAGGGAGAGTTAAAAGTTCACAAGCAACTTAACTTTGAGATTGAATCTGCATCAAAAATATAATTTCAGATAAAGTTCTATCTGAGCTAACCTTGAATATCCAAATGTATCAAAGAGCATGTGACTTCCATAGGGTTCTTAACTACTCTAAAACTTTTCAGAGGGATAATATACCACCTCAAGCCAATTCTTTGTAAATTGTTTACTCCCAATGTTAGATGTGGAGAAGGCAATGGCACCCCACTCCAGTACTCTTGCCTGGAAAATCCCATGGACGGAGGAGCCTGGAAGGCTGCAGTCCATGGGGTTGCTGAGGGTCAGACATGACTGAGCAACTTCACTTTCACTTTTCACTTTCATGCATTGGAGAAGGAAGTGGCAACCCACTCCAGTGTTCTTGCCTGGAGAATCCCAGGGACAGGGGAGCCTGGTGAGCTGCCATCTGTGGGGTCACACAGAGTCGGACACTACTGAAGCGACTTAGTAGCAATGTTAGATGATGTAGTGTACTCACTTCCTAAGATATTTTAAGTGTCTTGATTTTCCTTAATTGAGTACTATGTACTCCTACAAAATTCTAATATTTAACATCCCTACTTCCTGTCATTTCCTGGGCAATCTTTGTAACTGAGGTTAGTAGGCAGAAAGCTACATCAATATTTGGAACTTAAAAAAGATTTTGGTCAATGTTATTGCAATTAATGGAGGAAATCCTAAATTTGCATCCAAATTTAAAAATAGAAAGTCTTTCTTCACTGACTTAATTTTAGTTTAGTTTCAGAGTTAGATTGCTGTTCTTTTTAAAATTAAAATTAACTTTACATTAGCTCTGCTTCTAATTCTTCAGGTATAGATTTCTTTTTCCCAAGGCAAAGTAGATAATATTTTGTAAAACATTTAAGACTTATTAAGGGGTCCTTCAGGTTAATCTTTTCATAATGTTAGAAATACTTTCCTTTGAAATTAATCACCAGTTTTCTAGTTAATCAGTTTTACAATTTCAGTCTTTCATATGCAAATTTTAGTTCATCAGTTACATATACTGTTAGAATTTTTCCTTTTTTTTTTTTTTCTTTCAGCCTGCCTCTTGCTCTTGCTTTACTTTGTCTTCCCTTGATCCTACTGACAGTTTGGATTTTTGAACACTTTTAAATAGCTGATTAGCCACTTCTGTTACTTCTAATCTCAATATATCCAAAATAATTTTTTTCCAATTTTTCCAAGGTTATAATCCACACATGTACCTATAGAATACCCCATTTACTCCTGAGTCTTAATTGTCAGATCAATACTCATATCTTAAAACCTGCATTGTGATGTCAAATGGTGCCGATACAATATTTTCACTACATTAGCCTGAAGCAAGATTGCATTTTGAACTCAAGTGCTTGGTTCTCTTAATAATCTTGTTCTTTTTATATCTATATCCAAATTATTAAATGATTTAGAATATATTGGAGTTTCTCTTAAACTGGAGTAAATCATGCAGTGTGGCAATGATGTTTGATTTGAAAGCACAGATCTGTGTACTGAAATGATACACATGACCCAGATCTAAGGACAGTCTTTTAATCAAATCAATACAAAAGCAAATTTAATACTCCAGCCATAAGTGTGGCTTCTGTGCTAGATTCCTTTTTTTTTTTTTTTTTCCACATATTCTGACACGTGGAAGATTCTAGTTATCTCTCTTCTCCCCTAAGAAATTCAATAGCTGGTTGCATAAAGCATCTTGTTCTCATTCTGACAAGGTGAAAGAATTAGTACTCTACATAGTGATCTTGCTACCTCCATCTCCCTTCCTAGCTGTTGCCTGCTTACTTTTTTTGTTCCTATACTATGGAAAAAGAAAGTGACTTAAGTTTTATTTTTCTCCTTTAGAGTCATGATGAATAATCATAAGGATAAGCCAATATGTTTTAAAAAATCCAAAGGATAATAACTCTGTTGCATCCATTTTCTTAAAACAGATGCTCCATAGAAAGCACATTTCATTTTTGAAAGCTTAAAAATATTGCCCAGCATGAGATTAGATATATAGTTTATAAGTCACAAGTATTTTAAAAATCACAATAAACAAACTTACAAAATCAGAATAAACTTAATATTTATAAGATGCTATAGTGCCTCTTACCTAAATTAATATATACTGAAACTTCATTTCTTTATGAAACAGAAATATTTATTTTTTAAATGAATAAGAATAATAGAAAAGTATAATAATTTCACAGTAGCAAGGTAAACAATATGAGTGTCATTGTGGAAACCTGCCTATATCTTACTGGCATCAGGACCCATCCCCACCTACCAGCCTGTCAGTATCATTACGGAAACATATCAGGCCAAGGAACTAACTGGGCAAAGACACAGCCCCAGACTTGTTGCCTTCAGACCTCCTGAGCCCATAACCAGCCTAGAATTCAGTCCTGGCCAGCAGTGGACCTAGGACCTAGCCCTATTCACAAGCATTCAACGAACCAACTCCAAGACACTCCACCCACCAGTTAGACAGCACTAGCTGTGGGATGCCCTGCCCCTCAGTCCTGCACACCAGCAGGCCAAAACCAGCTCTGGATCCCCTGGGCCTTACAGACAAAGTTACCAGGACGTGGCTCCATCCAGCAGCAGGCAGACCTCAGCCCCAGGACATCTGGAGTTCTACAGACTTCTCTATTAGGAAGACCCAGACCACCTACTAAGAAATAAGCATCAGGAATCCTTAAGCCCCAAATCCTCCCCACCAGTAGGCCAACACAATCTCTGGAACACCTTGGGCCCCTCAGCCAATGGCCCCAGGATCCAACCATAACCACTTTGGCCTGATACTAGCTTTAGGACTCCCACAGGGTGCAGTCAGAGACCCTGGAACCAAACTCTGCCCACCAAGTAGGCATGTGCTCTGGCTCCAGTTCTATCTATGGCAGCCAATACCTGCACCAGACATGTTAGACTACCCGACCAATCACCAGGATCAAGCCCCACATTCACCAATGAGTCAGTATCAGCTTTGGGACACCTCAGACCCCACAACCAGTTGTGCCAAGAACTAGGCCCACCCACTAGCAGGCCAACACTAGATCTAGGAACCTGAATCTACCCATCAGTGGGCCATCATCAGCCCTTGAACTTCCTGAGGCTCTGCAACCAGCAGCATTATGACCCTGGGCTGCCCAATAGTAGCCATAAGCCTCCAAACAAGATCGGGTGTGGCAACCAACTGTATCAGAGACCAGGCACACCTGGCAGAGTGCCCACAGTAGTTAACCCACCACACATAAAGACCCATGTAGCTCACATAGAGGTCACTCCCAGAGCAAATATCTGGTGACTGAGTGTGCTTCTGACACATAAAACGTCTCCTACAAGGAGGAACTTCTTCAAGATTGGGAAATGTAACGGAATACATAGGAATAAAAACAGCAAATTAGGTAAAATGAGGTAACAGAGTAATATGTTCAAAAAAAAAAATAGAAAAAGACAAAATACCAGTAGAAGAACTAAGTGAAGTGGAGATAAATTGTCGTTGTTCAGTCCCTCAGTCTTGTTTGACTCTTTGTAATCCCATGGACTGCAGGACGCCCAGATTCCCTGTCCTTTCCCAGAGTTTGCTCAAACTCATGTCTGTTTGGGGTCAATGATGCCACCCAACCATCTCATCCTCTGTTACCCCTTTTCCTCATGCCTTCAATCTCTCTCAGCACCAGTGTCTTTTCTAATGACTCAGTTCTTCGCATCAGGTGGCCAAGGTATTGGAGCTTCAGCTTCAGCCTCACTCCTTCCAATGAATATGCAGGGTTGATTTCCTTTAGGATTGACTGGTTTAAACTCCTTGCTGTCCAGTTCAGTCTAGTTCAGTCACTCAGTCATGTCCGACTCTTTGTGACCCCATGGCTGAGCTGGTGAAGAATCTGCCTGCAATGCGTGAGACCTGGGTTTGATCCCTGAATTAGGAAGATCCACTGGAGAAAGGAAAGTCTCAGTTCAGTTCAGTCGCTCAGTCTTGTCTGACTCTTTGCGACCCCATGAATTGCAGCACGCCAGGCCTCCCTGTTCATCACCATCTCTCAGAGTTCACTCAGACTCATGTCCATTGAGTCTGTGATGCCATCCAGCCATCTCATCCGCAGTCATCCCCTTCTCTTTCTGCCCCCAATCCCTCCCAGCATCAGAGTCTTTTCTAATGAGTCAACTCTTCGCATGAGGTGGCCAAAGTACTGGAGTTTCAGCTTTAGCATCTTTCCTTCCAAAGAAATCCCAGGGCTGATCTCCTTCAGAATGGACTGGTTGGATCTCCTTGCATTCCAAGGGACTCTCCCACTCCAGTGTTCTGGGCTGGTGAATTCCATGGACAACATTCCATGAGCAACTTGCTGTCCAAAAGATTTTCAAAAGTCTTCTCCAGCACCACAGTTTGAAAACATCAATTCTTCGGGGCTCAGCCTTCTTTATGGTACAACTTTCACATCCATATATGACTACTGGAAAACACATAGTTTTGACTAGATGGACCTTTGTCAGCAAACTGATGTCTCTGTTTTTAAATATGCTGTCTAGATTTTTCATAGCTTTCCTTCTAAGGAACAAGTGTCTTTGAATTTCATGTCTTACTCATGATCTGCAGTGATTTTGGAAGCCAAGAAAGTAAAGTTTGTCATTGTTTCCCCATCTATTTGCCATGCAGTGTAGGACCAGATGCCATGATCTTCGTTTTCTGAATGTTGAGCTTTAAGCCAGATTTACTCTCCTCTTTCACATTCATCAAGAGGCTCTTTATTTCCTCTTTGTTTTCTGCCATTAGGGTGGTGTCATCTGTATATCTGAGGTTATTGATATTTCTCCCGGCTATCTTGATTCCAACTTGTGCTTGCTCCAGCCCAGTGTTTCTCATGATGTATTCTGCATATGAGTTAAATAAGCAGAGTGACAATATACAGCCTTGACATACTCCTTTTCCTATTTGGAACCAGTCAGTTGTTCCATGTCCAGTTCTAACTGTTGCTTCCTGACCTGCATACAGATTTCTCAAGAGGCAGTTCAGGTGGTCTGGTATTCCTATCTCTTTCAGAATTTTCCACAGTTTGTTGTGATCCATGTAGTCAAAGGCTTTGGCATTGTCAATAAAGCAGAAATAGATGTTTTTCTGGAACTTTCTTGCTTTTTTGGTGATCCAGAAGATGTTGGCAGTTTGATCTCTGGTTCCTCTGCCTTTTCTAAAACCAGCTTGAACATCTGGAAGTTCATGGCTCACGTATTGCTGATTCTGGTATATTCATCACTTATTTGTTTCTCTACATTTATATCTATACTCCCACTTAAGTTGAATTAGTTTCAAAATGAACATGCTTGAAATACAGCAATAGCTCCATCACCTGCAAGTTGAAATGCAAAATCTTTATTCCATTTCTTTGTAATTTGGCCCAAACATTTCTTCTCCAGCCTGTTCTGTTGAGGTTCACTCTCTCATAAGAATCCATTAGTGTACCACTGTGAAATCTGAACATTTGCCATGTAGATTCACAGATGCAACTTTTTGCCTGTGCTCTTTGCTCTGAGAAAAAGATTGTTCATGAGATTGTTCTTTCCTGTGCCTTTTCCTGCTGCTGCTGCTGCTGCTAAGTCGCTTCAGTCGTGTCCTATTCTGTGTGACCCCATAGACGGCAGCCCACTAGGCTCCTCTGTCCCTGGGATTCTCCAGGCAAGAACACTGGAGTGGGTTGCCATTTCCTTCTCCAATGCATTAAAGTGAAAAATGAAAGTGAAGTTGCTAGTCCTTCCTACTCTTAGCGACCCCATGGACTGCAGCCTTCCAGGCTCCTCCGTCCATGGGATTTTCCAGGCGAGAGTACTGGAGTGGGGTGCCATTGCTTTTTCCTAGAGAATCTTTAATTGTCCTTGAAGCCTTAGCACTAAACCTCAGAACTCTAAATGCCTTACAGCTCCAAACTAATCCCACTAGCTCAGCACAGAATCAGGGTACTGCTTAGTCTCTCAGTGAAATTTCAGCGTATATTTACTGACCTGCTTCTGTCTTCCTAACGTACTGAAGCTAATGTGGCAAACAAAACAAAGCCCCTGATCTCATGAAGCTCATGTTCTTGTGAAAAAGGCAGAAAATAAGTGCAAATAAAATGGAGTGACAGGTAGTAATGGTACCATGTGCTAATCCTTCAGCTGAATCCAACTCTTTGTAGCCCACCAGGCTTCTCTGTCAGTGGTGCCTTAAAGAAAAATAAATTATGGATTGGGGAATAAAAAGATGAAATAAGAGTTAATTTAGCTAGGATCATCTCATAAGACCTGAGGCTGTGGTTTTTAAACACTTGAATATTCTTGTTGATACCCTCTTTGAAACTTATTATATTGTAATTAAGTTTGAAATTCTTTTATACATTATCCTTGAATTGGGTACTTTTCCACTCAAAGAAAAAAACAACAAGCTTTGAAGACAGGTAATTGAAATGTCATACATTTACATCAGAAGCACATTATTTTATTCTACAACATATTGGGCCAAAGCCCTTTATTTGAGTATGAATCTGCTGATTAAAGGTTTATATCATTTTTCATACAACTCAAATATTGATCTCATTCAAGTGTAATGAGAAATCAAAGATAAAAAGTTCTAAATAAAGATGTATTTCATGATTTTTAGGCTTTTTTATTCTCAAACTTTGAAAGCTTTTCACTTATACTCTAAATCAATAATAATTTTAGTGACCTATTTTTATCAATTATCATTTGATAAAATTATTTCTGTTTTATTAATTATTTCCAAAACATTTTCACAGTTCTCATATAATGACACTTAATTTTCTTCCATACACATTTATGTAATTTATGTACATATGTAATATTATTTAATTATGAAATTATAAAAAGCACAATTCACAGAGACATTGTTGCAAAGTACTGGTATTACTTTTTTTATTAAGTTGGTTGTAGATGTGTACTTAATCACTCTAGTCGTGTCTGACTCTCTGCAACCCTATGGACTATAGCCTGCCAGGCTCCTCTGTCCATGGGATTTTCCAGGCAAGAATACTGGAGTGGGTTGCCATTTCCTTCTCTTGTGAGAAAGTATGAAGTGAGTGAAGAAAGTTGCTCAGTCGTGTCCAACTCTTTGCAACCCCTTGTACTATAGCCTACCAGGCTCCTCCATCCATGGGATTTTCCAGGCAAGTGTACTGGACTGGGTTGCCATTTCCTTCTCCATGGTTGTAGATAGATGGACATATTTCATTATTATTTGAGCCATATCACTCTACTGTATATGCTATTATATGCGTTATTTTTTAAAAATAATTTAATAGTGTGTTCAGTTGACATAAGCATGATTAGGAAAAATAGCCAGTTCTCTTGGTAAGCATGTAACATTGTTTGTAGTGAGAGCAGAAAGCATCTACAAATTACCCTTTCAGTGTACAGGGATATCCATCAGTTATGTGTTAGAGTAGGAATGAGAGTGCCAGTTCATGTGCTACAATTCAATTAACTATTAGGTAGAATTCCTTTAAGAAAATTTATCTTACATTTGTAGGCAGGCATCTGTCTCATCTATTCATTTGTGACCTCTTTACAGTTAGAGCCTGGCTTTTATTCAGATCTGTATAATTCTCAGGACTTATAATGGTAACAACACAGCATGCACTTAATATTAAAATACTTGTTCGATGAATAAAAGAATGTTGAATGATCAAAACATATGCAAATTTGTTTTACTTATGCTTTTCTCTGTCACTTAAAAAATTAAGTAGTTCTCATTCTAATATTTTGTTATTTGCATCTTGCTGCTGCACTTAGTAACTTGGAATTAATTAATAGTATTTTCAGTCTGCAAGTTATAGTCACAGGAAAATGAGTTTCAAGAAGGCACATGATTTCCTGTTTGGGGCATGAAATGAAGTTGCGTTTATCATGTTAGGTTGGGAAAAAAAACTATATTACATTATGAAGTTTCTATAGAATTATAGCAATTATTTAAAGAGTTACAGAAAAGTTATAATCACAGTTTACCCAGAAACTGATAAGTATTTAAAATTCCTTGTTTACTGAAATTAGAATAAGCCTTTAGAATCCTAAAAACATTAGTATATTTAGACAGGTATTTTATGATAAAATTAAGCACTATGGCTAATAGTCCTGGATGATGTTGACAGGCTATAAAGCCAAAACCTTATTGTATTAGCATTTGCGTTCAGGATTAATTTTGTTCATGAACAGAAACAAATGTCTTATTGAACTCCATAGAACATAATAGCCGCTCTATAGGTGTAGAGCCATACCACAGTATCAGTTTATTAGTCTTAGAAATTACAGAATTCCAGTTCCAGCTATTCTTTGTTAGGTTCAAAGACCAAACTATTAAATAGGAATACATTTATATTTCTAAATGCTCAAAGTAAGTGGTCTCTTTGGTGTTCTCCGTTGTAGAGAATTCTATAACATTAATCCTTAAAGACATCTGATGCTGTGTCTACATGACACCAGAGCACTAAGACGAAAACTAAAAAATTTAGCTCTACAAATGTCTGTTAACATCTGGTGTCTCAGCATCATGTGGATAGAAAACTTAGAACACTGAAAAATTTCCTTTATTATATATGCTCTGAATCGCTTATATGCATTAACAAAGTAAATTTGAGCAGGCTGCCTGCTGAGCAAAGTCACCCTCACATCAAACCACCGTCTTCAATATGAGCATCTTTCTAAGAGCCCTAGGAAATACCCCTAAACAAATTTAAAGTCTCAGCTGGCCAAACCTAGTGAAATTGAAGCCACTCAGTCATGTCCGACTGTTTGCGATCCCATGGACTGTAGCCCACCAGGCTCCTCCATCCATGGAATTTTCCAGGCAAGAATACTGGAGTGGGTTGCTATTTCCTTCTCCAGACGATCTTCCCCACCCAGGGATCAAACCCTGGTCTCCCGCATTGCAAGCAGATGCTTTTACCATCTGAGCCATGAGAGAAGCTCCAAACCTAAGTTAGCTAAATTTTATAAGCATATATATATATATATATATATGGGCTCCCCAGGCGGCACTAGTGGTAAAGAACCCGCCTGCCAGTGTAGGAGATGTGGAGACACAGGTTCAATCCCCTGGAGGAGGGCGTGGCAACCCACTCCAGGATACTTGCCTGGGAAATCCCATGGACAGCAGAACCTGGTGGGCTACAAGTCTGTGGGGTAACAAAAGAGTCCTCAGACACGACTTGTGATAAACAACAACAAATTTTTCTATTGGAGATTGTGTACTAAAGCATGGAAGTATAAATGTGATGCCTCTGGGTAACAGAGTACTTTGATGTAGCTGAAATATAAGATACAGAGGAACTTTAAGTCACAGAGCAAATGAAATGGTACAGTTCCCCATAATCAATGGGAAAAAATCCTTGATACAGCTCTAAAGATCCATGTAGTGAAGCAAAAAATCTTACTTATTAAGAGCATATCTTTGATATCACAAAAACTTTAATTTGATTTTTGGCATTCTCACTTGCCTATCTATTTCATAGGATAGCTAAATAAATAGCTCTCTCTGTCTCTCTCTCTCTCTCTCTCTCTCTAGTGTGTGTGTGTATATATATATATATATATATATATATATATGATATTACTCTTGTATACCATATGTCTGAAGAACTATGGTTGGAGGCTCATAACATTGTACAGGAGGCAGTGGCCAAGCTATCCCAAAGGAAAAGAAATGCAGGAAGGCAAAGTGCTTGTCTGAAAAGGCCTTAAAATACCTGAGGAAAGAAAATCAAAAGGCAAGGAAGAAAGGGAAAGATATACCCAACTGAACTCAAGAGTTCCAGAGAATGGCAAGGACAGATAAGAAGGCCTTCTTAAATGAACAACGCAAAAAAATAAAGAAAAACAGTAGAATGAGAAAGACTGGAGATTTCTTCAAGAAAATTGGAGAGATTAAGGAAACATTTCATATGAGGATGGGCATGATAAAAGACAGAAATGGTAAGGACCTAACAGAAGAAGAGATTAAAAAGATGTGGCAAGAATACTGAAGAACTATTCAAAAGAGATATCTTAATGATTCAGATAACCATGATGGTGTGGTTACTCACCTAGAGCCAGACATCCTGGAGTGTCAAGTCAGGGGGTCTTAGGAAGCATTAATACAATCAAAGCTACTGAAGGTGATGGAAATCCAGCTGAGCTATTTTAAATCCTAAAAGATTATGTTATTAAAGTGCTATACTCAATATGTCAAGCAAATTTGGAAAATAACAGTGGCCACAGAACTACAATAAGTCAGTTTTCATTCCAATGCCAAAAGGCAATACAAAAGAATGTTCAAATGACCATACAGTTGTGCTCAGTTCATAATGCTAGTAAGGTTATTCTCAAAATCCTTCAAGCTAGGTTTCAGCAGTATATGAACCCAGAACTTCCAGATGTACAAACTGAGTTTATAAAAGGCAGAGGAATGACAGATCAAATTGTCAACATTTGTTGAATCATAGAGAAAGCAAGGGAATTTCAGGAAACATCTACTTTTGCTTCATTGACTACACTAAAGCCTTTGACTTGAGTGGATCACAACATACTGTGGAAAATTGTTAAAGAAATGAGAATATCAGACCACCTTACCTGTCTCCTAAGAAACCTGTATACAGATCAAGAAGCAACAGTTAGAACCAGACATTGAACAACTGACTGGTTCAAATTTGGGAAAGTAGTATGACAAGGCTGTATATTGTCATCCTGCTTATTTAACTCATATGCAGAGTACATCATGCAAAATTCTGGGCTAGATAAATCAAAAACTGGATTCAAGATTTCTGGGAGAAATATCAAAAACCTCAGATATGCAGATGACACCTCCTTAATGGCAGAAAGTGAAGAGGAGCTAAAGAGCCTCGTGATGAAAGTGAAAGTGGAGAGTGAAAAAGCTGGCTTAAAACTCAGCAGTCCAAAAAGAAAGATCATGGCATCTGGTCCCATCCCTTCATGGCNCTCCTTAATGGCAGAAAGTGAAGAGGAGCTAAAGAGCCTCGTGATGAAAGTGAAAGTGGAGAGTGAAAAAGCTGGCTTAAAACTCAGCAGTCCAAAAAGAAAGATCATGGCATCTGGTCCCATCCCTTCATGGCAAATAGATGGGGAAAAAATGCCAGCAGTGACATACTTTATTTTCTTGGGCTCCAAAATCACTGTGGACAGTGAGTGAGTCATGAAATTCAAAGATGCTTATTCCTTGGAATGAAAGCTATGAGAAACCTAGACAGCATATTAAAAAGCAGAGACATCGCTTTGCTGACAAAGGTCTATCTAGTCAAAGCCATGATTTTTCCAGTAGTTATGTACGGATGTGAGAATTGAATCTTAAAGAAGGCTCAGCTTCAAAGATTTAATGGTTTCAAACTGTGGTGCTGGAGAAGACTCTTGAGAGTCCCTTGGGCAGCAAGATCAAACCAGTCAATTCTAAAGGAAATCAGCCCTGCCTATTTATTGGAAGGACTGATGCTGAAGCTGAAGCTTCAATATTTTGGCCACCTGAATGAAAGAGCCAATTCACCGGAAAAGATCCTGATACTGGGAAAGATTGAGGGCATGAGGAGAAGGGGACAAGAGAGGATAAGATGGCTGGATGGCATCACTGACTCAACTGACATGAGTTTGGGCAAACTCCAGGAGATAGTGAAGGACAGGGAAGCCTGGCGTGCTGCAGTCCATGGGGTCACAAAGAGTCNAAAGATTGAGGGCATGAGGAGAAGGGGACAAGAGAGGATAAGATGGCTGGATGGCATCACTGACTCAACTGACATGAGTTTGGGCAAACTCCAGGAGATAGTGAAGGACAGGGAAGCCTGGCGTGCTGCAGTCCATGGGGTCACAAAGAGTCAGACATGACGGAGTGACTGAATTACAAGAAAATATTTCATATTTATACATCTGTATGGTTTGTCTCCCAAGCTAGTTTGTTCTCTCTGTAAAGACAGTAGTAATGTTTGTTTCTTTGCAAACCTTCATGCCCCAACACGCTTTAAGTACTAGCTGCAAAATGGCTGTTTTCTTTGCTCTTTTTTTCCCCACAGACTACTTAGTGTTCATCAAGACCTCCATTATTTCAAACACTCCAAGTTTCCCATTTGTTATTTCCATGTCATTTAGCTTTCTGCCTAGCTTGGAAGGACACAGTAATTCCTTTCAACAATATCTTATATGCATCCTAGAATTATTTGTCCCCATGGCCATTTCCAACATATCTGTCCTGCCAATTTCAACCCTGTGACAAACAGATGTATGTTTTATTTCCTCCTGCATCCTCACAGGTGTTGCTATAGAAAATCATCGAAATTTGCTAATGTTTTCAAAACATATTCATGCACCCTGGATACAGGGAGATTTTCAGTTCTATCTAGATACTCTCTAATTTTTTAAGTGAATTCTAATTTTGTTCACTGCAGATATATCACCACCTAACAATACTTATTCTCCAGGCCTTTGTCTACAGAATAATTTCACTGCTCTAATAATCTGTGTTCCATCTGTTTCTCCCTTTCCACACAAATCCCAGACTACCACTAGGTATTTTTTCATGTTATTATTATTATTTCTATTTAATTTTCTATTTTATGACAATTTTTAGAGCATTAGGCTTATAACAAAATTCAAATAAAAGTGAAGAGATTACCATGTTTCCCCATGTCCCACACATGCATTGCTTCTCCCATTATCAACATATCCCATCAGAGAGATACATTTATTACAATTTATGAGCCTACATTGATACATCATAATCACCCAAAGTCCATCATTTACTGTTTACTTTTGGGGTTGTACATCCTTTGAGTCTGGACAAATGTGTAATGACATATTCATTCTTATGGTTTCATACTAAATTATTTCTCTGACCTAAAAATCCTCAGTGCTCTGTCTTCTTCCCTCCTAACTACTATTTGTCAACCCCTGGAAAACACTGATCTTTTTAATGGTAGTTTTGCCTTATCCAGAATGTTTAGAATCTTTCTCTTAATAATATCCATCTAAGTTTCCTCCATGTCTTTTCGTAGCCTGATAACTAATTTCTTTTCACAGCTGGGTAATATTCTATTGTCTGAATGTACAATTATTTATTTTTTTCATTCACCTACTGAAAGACATCTTGGTCACTTCCAGGTTTTGGCAATCATAAATAAAGCTGCTATAAACATTCACGTGCAGGTTTTTGTGTGGACATAAGTTTTCAACAATTGTGAATCAATACCAAGGAGCATGATTGCCAGATCATATGGTAAAATCATATTCAGTTTTGTAAGAAACAAGCAAACTGTGCTCCACACTGGCTGCATTTTCCACAGCAAGGAATGAGAGTTCCTCTGTTGTTCCACATTCATCCCAGGATTTGGTGTTGTCAGTGTCCTACATTGTGGCCATTCTAACAACTGTTTAATGTTATCTTATTATTGTTTTAATTTGCATTTTTCTGATGATAATATATGTGGACCATTTTTTCATATGTTTATTTGCCATTTATGTATCTTCTTTGATGAGTTGTCTGTTAAGGTCATTGGTCCACTTCAAGTTTTTCATTTTCTTACTCCTGAGTCTTAAGAATTTTTTATACATTTTGGATAACAGTACTTTATGACTTTTGTCTTTTGCAAATATTTTTATTTTACTTTTAAGATGATGGGCTTCCCTGGTGGCCCAGCTGCTAAAGAATCTGCCTGCAATGTGGGAGACCTGGGTTCAATCCCTAGGTTTGGAAGATCCCCTGGAGAAGGGAAAGGCTACCTACTCCAGTATTCTGGCCTGGAGATTTCTAAGGACTATACAATCTGGGTTTGATCCCTGGAATGGGAAGATCCTCTGGAGAAGGAAATGGCAACCTGCTCCAGTATTCTTGCCTGGAGAATCCCATGGACAGAGGAGCCTGGTAAGCTACAGTCCATGGGGTCGCAAAGAGTCGGACACGACTGAGCGACTTCACTTCACTTCACTTCACTTCATACAATCCATGGGGTCACAAAGAGTTGGACATGACTGAGTGACTTTCACTTTCACTTTCTTTTCAGGATGATGTTTCTACTTGTTTTAATGTTCCCTTCATTAGAAGTTTTAAGTTTGGAAGACAGGTGCTTATGTAGGTTCCTGGCACTATTCTTATACTCTCACATCTTTTTTGCTAGACCTATCCTTCTTCCCACCTGCTAGGTCCGTGATTTTTACTATCCCCAAATTGCTTTTTCTAACCATCATTGTACAATCACCCCAAACTCTGTGTTTTCCTTTGATCTTCATATTTCTCTCTGCACATTAATACTCAGTCAAATATAGCTTTTCAATGACTACAGCAACTCTTCAATTTTTTTTCCATTCCTATCTGCAGCTCTGGGTTAGGTCCTCATTATTTCTCATTTCCAACTAATCTAATAAATTTCTAACTGATACCTATGATTTAAGTCTTCTCTAACCCATTCTGATGCATGCTGCTGCTGCTAAGTTGCTTCAGTCGTGTCTGGCTCTGTGCGACCCCATAGACGGCAGCTCACCAGGTTCCCCTGTCCCTGGGATTCTCCAGGCAAGAACCCTGGAGTGGGTTGCCATTTCCTTCTCCAATACATGAAAATGAAAACTGAAAGTGAAGTCACTCAGTCATGTCTGACTGTTAGCTACCTCATGGACTGCAGCCTACCAGGCTCCTCCATCCATGGGATTTTCCAGCAAGAGTACTGGAGTGGGTTGCCNGAGTGGGTTGCCATTTCCTTCTCCAATACATGAAAATGAAAACTGAAAGTGAAGTCACTCAGTCATGTCTGACTGTTAGCTACCTCATGGACTGCAGCCTACCAGGCTCCTCCATCCATGGGATTTTCCAGCAAGAGTACTGGAGTGGGTTGCCAACATAGTGATGATATTTAGAAAAGTCTTAAAAACACAAATCTAATTATGTTAGTTCTCGTTACAATAATTTTGCCTCATTGCCTATTATCTAAATAAAACTCCTCACACTTTTAAGCCTGTTCTTCAAGTCCTATCTTAATTGTCCTCAGTATATCCATCTAGCTTCATATTCTATTGACTTGTTTATGCAATCTATATGATTGACAAACAGAATTGGGTCAACATTATTCAGAATATTGTGCTCTCCATTCTATGCCTCTAATCACGTTTTTCCTCTGCTTAGAATTCCTTTCCATTGTCATTGCTTTTCAGAATTCTTCTACCTCTCAATGATCAACCTAAAGGTCACCTCCAAAAGACAAATTTACTAACCTTCTCAACTAAATCAAACTATTTCCTTGTTAACACTTTCATTATTGTCTGAAGTATTTTTGCTATGGCATTTATAATAAGATTTTTATTTATTATATGTCTTATTTTATAGTTATTATTTGTTATTTTATATTTATTTTGTGCTTAAATTTTTTTTGTTTACTGGTAATAAGACCTAGCATATTTCAAATGATTATGTACTTGGATATAGTCATTTAAAAAGTGAGATATGATCTACTCTTCCTACTGCCATTATATTTATCTTTGTAAAACAGTTTTGAGCCTGTGGCTGTGTTGGTTTAAAACTCATACACAAGCATTGTGTGATTGAAAGTGAAAGTCGCTCAGTCATGTCTGACTCTTTGTGACTCCATGAATACAGAAGTGGCTAGCCTTTCCTTTCTCTAGGGGATCTTCCCAACCCAGGGATTGAACCCAGGCCTCCCGCATTGCAGGCAGATTCTTTAGCAGCTGAGCCACCAGGGAAACCCAATTATGTAAGTGTGATTATGTAGCCTAAATCCATACCTCACTTCTTTTGTTAATTAATGCATTAATCTACCAAATATTTGGTGAATGAGTAAGGTGCAAGGAATTCTGAGAAAAATAAATAAAATTTTAAAAGTTTTATTTATTGATTGAAGAAGAGATAAATGTGTCAACATTTCATTCAGTGTTTTCCTGATATTTATATTCCTTATCCTGAAAAATCTATCAATAATGAATTTTCCCCAGTCTCCTTTCTATAACTGAGAAGCAAAGTGACAATTTTTCATGTGGTTCAATTATTAAAAGAAAAACAACACCTCAACTTTACTTATTTAAAATTCAAAAGTAACAGTATATTACGTTTTATATCGCCACCTCCAGCAAAGGGAAAATCAGTGTCTCTGTCTAAGAACAAAAAGCTTAATTAATTTTTAAATTAAAATATTTTAAAGATCAGATTTTAAAATGCAGTAATGTAGTTGAATCACTATGCTATACACCTGAAACTAGCTCAACATTGCAAATCAACTATACTTCAATAAAATACAAAACAAAAATAAAATAAAATGCAAAAATATGTTCTAAAATCTGAAATTTCTGTTTGCAAATAAAAGCATCTATTATTTATTTAAGACCCACATACATGTTTTACAAAAAGTGTTTAAATTAGGAATTCAGCTTAGAAATTGTTAACACAGGATGTAGTAGTATTTTTTAAATGGTTATTATTCTCTGACTTATGTAAATCTTAGATATAAATCCAAGTCTTCCTCATGAAATTCTACTATATTATTATATTATACTCTCCATCTAAATTAATACCAATAGAATAAATTTATCATGTAACAAAAGAAATCTTTCAGTATTCAATCAAAAATGTAGATAATACAGATGAGCATGGGGAAAATATAAAATGTGATACCAGTCCTGGACAAAAAATATTTTTTCTTCAGCCCACTCCTACTGATTCCCACAACTACCTGTGAGTATACACCTATTGTCTTAGAAATTCTCCAGGTTAATCAGAGAACTAGACACCATCAGCTTTATTCTAAATCAGCTGTCAGGCTCTTTACCAAATTAGTAAATAGGCATCTAGATTTATTATTCCTTCTAGAGTACTTACATTTTAAGAGACTTTGCTTGTTAACCTAAAAAATGTATCATGAAGTGGAGATATAGGGAAGGTATTAGAAATATATCAATTTTTGGAGCACCTTTTCCGAGCATCAAAATCAAAATGGCATAGACATACTTCAGAATTCAACTTCCATACCATCAAAGTATTTTGCATACTAAAGGAAAGCAATTTATAGTTATTGTATTTTAATATGGTAACTGCCAGTTTCATTTTTACACTTAGATTTTTAAAAAGAGAGAGGTAGATTATAATTACAATACAAAGGAAAAATATTTAAAATTATAAAATATCAGTTCAGTTTGGTTCAGTTCAGTCGCTCAGTCGTATCCGACTCTGCGACCCCATGAATCGCAGCATGCCAGGCCTCCCTGNTCCTCTTTCAGTATCCTATCATTTTGCCTTTTCATACTGCTCATGGGGTCCTCAAGGCAAGAATACTGAAGTGGTTTGCCATTCCCTTCTCCAGTGGACCACATTCTGTCAGACCTCTCCACCATGACCCACCCATCTTGGGTTGCCCTGTGGGCATGGCTTAGTTTCAATGAGTTAGAGAAGGCTGTGGTCCTAGTATGATTAGATTGACTAGTTTTCTGTGATTATCGTTTCAGTGCGTGTGCCCTCTGATGCCCTTTTGCAACACCTACCATCTTACTTGGGTTTCTCTTACCTTGGGAGTGAAAAAAATATGAATGATTAAAAAAGAAACTTAAAAAATTAAATGAGGCTTGAAATATCTAATCCAATTCTGAGTATATAAAGAAATTTTATGTTGTAAAATTGAAAAAAAAAAAAAACAGGAAATTAACATGTGATACACTATTATTAACTGAAGTACAGATTTTGTCCTTTTCCAGAGGATCTTCTGAACCAAGGGATTAAAGCTGTGTCTCTTACTTTGCAGGCAAATTCTTTACTGTTTGAGCCACCAGGGAAACCATACCTTATAAACTTTACAATGCCAAGTTTCCAGACATTATTAAAAAATTGAATAATGCTTTGCATTGCAATGTTACTGCAAGTGCAGATCACTAGGTAGTCTATAAACTTTAAAATAGAATGCCTTTTTCTTTTTCTTTTTTAATGAAATCTATGGGCTATCCTTGTGGCTCAGATGGTAAAGAAACTGCCTGTAATGTGGGACACCTGGGTTTGATCTCTGAGTTGGGAAGATCCCCTGGAAGGAAATGTCAACCCACTCCAGTATTCTTGCCTGAAGAATCCCATGGATGGAGAATCCTATGGACAGAGGAGCCTGGCAGGCTACAGTAGGCTACAGTCCCTGGGGTCACAAAGAGTCAGACATGACTGAGCAACTAACTCTATGGCTTTAAAAGATAATCCTTCAAGTAGATTTTTTTTGTTCCTTTTGTTCAGTACTCAACACACTCTTAAAAACAATTCACTAAAAATACGATAATATAAGCAGTAATGGCCTTGTCTATAAGACCTTATTTTCTCAAATAAATTTTAATTCTTCACAAAATGCCTTGCTACTTATTTACTGAAATTGAATGAAAACTAGTAAATACTTGGTGCATTATTTTAAAGATAATAAAAATAATTGCCCTTTAATAAAAGCAGATGCAGTTTTGTTTTATGGTGAAGACTTCACAGACGTAAATGAGAATAAGGAAAAGAAAATGAGTTTGTGGTTGTAGACAGGCAAGTTTAACTGAAAAGACAGAAAATCAAGCCCAAAACTTGGTAGTGTGAAGGGGGATGACCCAGTGGATAATATAAGGAACTTGGTCTCTCAGGAAGAAGGAAATGAGTCGATTCCCTGATACTGTAACAGGTTAGCACTGTGGGAAAGCATTTAATATCAGACAACCCAGCACCAATCCCCCTCTGTCACCTTACCTAGTGAAAACAACTGAGTTATATGGAGGCTAAGGGACAAAGAAAGAATGAGAAGAATGGAAACAGGAGAGAGAAAGACATGGAATAAGAGAAATTACCCTCCATTGGAATAAATAGAATTACCCAACTACGGAGGCGAGGTCAGACCAGCTCTGTATACCAGACATCAACAGACTCAATTTAGCCTGAAGAAATGCCCTCAGATAGGTAAGTGTGAAAGAGAGGGTAATATACCATACTTCCTTTACTTTCTCATGGGTTGGTCCTCCTTCCATAACCTGAGAAAGTGGCTTGTGTGTTAGATGTGTTTCCTGAAAATAGCAAAATCATAAATTTACCACCAAGGAGTATTTGGACTATACTTCCTGATTAATTTTTGCTGTGGAAAATCTTTTGAACAAAGAAATGAGGGACTATTGCATTTCTCACCTAGGTCAAATATTATATGCTTACATCTTATCCATGACAGGAGCATAAAATATCTGATGTACCCTCCTAGGTTTTATTTAGACAATGTTGTAACCTTTGAAAACAGATGTTTTCCTACTTTAAAACTGACCCAGGAAAGATGTTTCTAGAGCTACAGCAGAAAAGTTCTTTCTCCCAATCAATTTTTTAAAATTCATACCCTGAAAGGTATATAATGAAAAAGATCTTTCTTCTCTATAAACAAGTCTCTCAAGAAGCTCATTCTCTGCCTTGATTTTTCTTCAGTGCAGATAAGATTTTCATAGACAACATTCTAATCACCCCCTGAGCCTTCAGTACTCCATACTAAGAGTTTTCTGCATATTTTAACATTTTCATTAAATGCCCACATATTTTCTATTCACTTTAATGATTAAAGAAAACACTGTGAAAACATCATAATAATATAATTTATTACTCGACTCAAATTTGATTTCTTTGTTTAAACTGACTCAAATTTGATTTCTTTGTTTCAAATCTGACTGGGCAATTTGTTCCCACGATTACTAAATAAAGTAAACATTTTCTTATTGAAAAGACCATAAATATACCTATTTTCAATTATGCTTCAAAAATACACCCAGGAGTACATTTGCAAATAAGATGCTTTAGCTAATCATTTTATTAATTTTTGCCATTTGAACTTGGCAAACCAGTTTCCAAAGAATGGTGTGTAAAAAAGAGCTTACTTTTGTGTTTTTTATACAGTAAGTTTCAGCTGCTGGTTTATTTCATGCAAACAATTAAATACCAAATTACAATATGTGGTGAGTAGAAAATTGCTAACAGAATATGCCTATCAAACCTGAGGAATATTAAAATGTGTATATGGGTTCAGTTCAGTTAACAGAAAAATTGGATTCCAATCATTTACTCTTGATAGCAATTTTGCCCTCTGTTCTTAGGTTCACTTGTTATAACATTACAAGACAAGCTATATTTGCAAAATACCACCTGGGAACATGCCTTGCACAAAATCCATTCTTTGCTTAATAGTTTTATGCATGTTTTGTATATCATTTGAAAAGTCTTCAAGTACACAATTGACGTGTAACCAACGGATTCTGCTTCTCAACTTTTCAATAAAAAGTAGCACAGCTAAAAATCAGAATATAAGAAGGTTTCTGTAGAGTAATATATCAAAGAAGATGATTAAAAATGGAAAGGTTTCTTATGCTTCAGAAAGTCCTAATATCTGTGAATGTTAAAATACTAATTAACAGAATAATTGTGTGAGAAGAGCTAAAAATAATATTTTCACATTAATCCTTCCATTTAAAGAAAGGCTTTTTCACACCTGCTACTCAGGTTGCTGTATACCTTCATTAACTTAATTTCTTGTCAGAAAAAAATATTGTGGCTTTACTAATGGTAATACAGGGCCTGAGAACATTACCAATGCTATATAAATATAGTTGTACTGGGAAGAAAACAAATTTTAAGTGTTATTATTATATGTTATAATAATGAAACTTCTCTCAAAATGACATTCATATTGGCACTTTTGATCTTCATTAATTAGTATCTTAAATTGAAGAAAATATCCCACTGAAATCTTTAAAAATGGATATTATTTAGTCACAAGGGATTTGTATATGAAAGAAATGAGAGATTAGAGTAACCCTATCAATTTATCATAAACAAAGTCATTACTGTCTTTCATAAATGAATTAATGTTATCACATCTGTACACATATACATTGGCATAGTGATATATGTTAATACTCAGTAGCTTTATCCATATTATCTCTTTTAGTATAAAGGCTTTCTCCATATTACTCTTTTACTATAAAACAATCCTATGAGTAGGTACTACTGTATTTTTTCTTTTCATTTCATAGAGATTGAGGCCTATATTTTCAATTCCTTTGAAACTTTTAAAAGGGAAAAAAATAAAAATTACTTGCCAATTTTCACATTAATCAAGAATAGCATTGCATCTTATCCTCAGTGATACCCAATAACTAAATAAACATTTATAGTTCTTCTAAGAATGTTCCACTGGACCCTGATTTCAGGAATTCTGAGTATTATATGAAAATTATTGCAGCATCCAATATGTTTAGAAAGTTTTAGTTAAAGTTAAAAATTTCTTTTACTTAGGACTTCTTAGAACCTAAAATATGACAATGTACTAAGACTATAATTTGCTCTATTTTCAAAATTGTTAAACTAGAGAAACTTCCTTTCTCAGGCGTTTTCTTGAAAAACTAGTTCTGGCAAAATATGTTTTCAGAACATTGCTTTAGACTTTTGTGTATCCTAGTGATTACTCATATGTTCTTTGAAAGTGTTAGTCCTTTGAAAATAATATGTCATTTCAAGTTGCAGTTTTTGTGCCTGAATTATTTGTCCTATGAGGGAAGAAAACTGATCATAAACCTGTAGATTTATATAATAAATGAAAACAATGTCCACTGCTCAGTTCTAATATTTTGTGCGTTTCAGTCAGGCATTTTAGTTCTAAGCCACAAAAACAAATTCAAGTTGGTATCAGCAGAAAAGAAATGTACTAAAAAAATATTAGTAGCTCATACAATCTACAGGAGAACTGGAGAACCAGGCTCAGAAACAGCTTAAGATGGTCTTTAAGATTATGCTGTCAAACTGCTGCCACCCAACCAGTTCCAGTGCAAACCACTGCTCAGACTAGCATTACAGCTGTGTGGCAGTGACAGCTGACAATGGGGACTATAGCTGGTACCGCTACAACACTTGCCCCAGAAACTCAACCCTATTTTCACTACCCCCACCATCAGGTGGAAGTTTATAGCTTCCTCTTGCTTGTTATTGGCTTCTGAATCATTTTCTGGGATACATCCATTTGATTGGTGAATCCAAGGACATGTACCTGCAACGTACCTGAAGGGAGGCTGGAAAATAAAGTATTTGACAATTTCCACCCTCCCATCAAGACTCAAAGTGTAAGGAATTCCTCAATCCCTAAGAAGCAGTTTAGGTTCTAAATAGTTAAAATGGATTATAAATATTCACCAAACGGAGGCACAAATCTCCTGTGTAAATTTCCTTTCTTCATGTCTAGACATCCATTTCCTAATTTGATGAAACTATGGAATTCTACAAAAAAATTTTCTCTTTAATTCACATATATAATAGCATTTATATGCTTATCAGGAATGCCTAAGTTCTGTAACAGGAGCTTGAATCTCCTAAAATGGTGCTTAAGATAGATAAAGATATTTTTTGTCTAAACTTTATTGTAAACTAAAACTATAATCAAGTGATAAGCCTCTGAAAATTTATCTTCTGGTTTATCTGCTTTGAGAAAAATGAAGTGCTCAGTCGTGTCCGACTTTTTGCAACCCTATGGACTGTAGCCTGCACCAGGCTTCTCTGTTCATTGGATTCTCCAGGCAAGAGTATTGGAGTGGGTTGCCATTTCCTCCTTCAGGGGATCTTCCCGACTCAGGGATTGAACCTAGGTCTCCCACATTGCAGGCAACGCTCTGAGAAAACATAATCTATTTTCTACTCTCATCTCCTACCCCAAGGTAGAGATCAACAATTAATTGTAGTTTATGTTCAAACATTCAAAACTGGGTTTCCCTTGTGGCTCAGCTAGTAAAGAATCCACCTTGCAATGTGGAAGACCTGGGTTCAATCCCTAGGTTAGGAAAATCCCCTGGAGAAGGGAAAGGCTACCCACTCCGATATTCTGGCCTCTCCATTGTCCATGGAATTCTCCATTCCATGGACTGTAATGTCCATGGGGTCACAAAGAGTCAGACATGACTGAGCAACTGAAGAACCCAATCAGAGTAGGTAATCATAGGACATGTCATATTATAATCCTTTATCAGAATCTTTTGTTATTAAGTCAGTTTTTGACAGGGAATACACATTTTGAAAAGTATTTTGTTCAAAGGATGAGTGACTATAGATTGGTGACTATTAGTCTCTGTTGAGATAAAACAAAGTTAATCACTTCCGAAAATATAGCCAAGATCCCAGTCATCTAATGACAGTCTCTCTGTATGCATTCTAGTGCCTTAACATTTTGAGTAGTTTCCAAACAAATGCTCCCCAGGGGTAAATATCAGTTGGATATATAGGGTACAGCATTTAAACTTAATAGTTTCCATCACGTTGAGCAAGAAAACACCAGGTCTGTGTTAATGTCATGATTTTTCTTACCTACAGAATGTCTCAGAATTCCCTAATAGCTCAGTTGGCAAAGAATCTGCCTGCAGTTCAGGAGACCTGGGTTCAATCCCTGGGTTAGGAAGATCCCCTGACAAAGGGATAGGCTACCCACTCCAGTATTCTTGGGCTTCCTTTGTGGCTCAGCTGGTAAAGAATCTGCCTTGCAATGCGGGAGACCTGGGTCCAATCCCTAGGTTGGGAAAATCCCCTGGAGAAGGGAAAGGCTACTCACTCCAGTATTCTGGCTTGGAGAATTCCATGGACTGTAAAGACCATGGGGTCACAAAGAGCCAGACATGGCTGAGCAACTTGCACCCACAGAATGCCTCAAGTGTGAAGCACAGCCCTCAAGAAAATGAAGTGTTACTCCAGGGACAATTATATGTACAAAGCATATGCCTACAATGCGGCGGACCCAGCTTCTATCCCTGGGTTGGGAAGATCCTCTGGAGAAGGAAAAGGCAACCCACTTCAATACTCTTGCCTGGAAAATCCCATGGACCAAGCAACGTGGTAGGCTACAGTCCATGGGGTCGCAAAGAGTTGGACACAACTGAGCGAATTCACTCACTCACTCATTCATCAGATACCAAAGAATCTAATATGGCACTCAATTAATCTACATTATTTTATACTGTAATTTTCAAAAGGAAACTTTTTCTGTAAGATAATACAATTTAATGTCCCCTTCAGTTCAGTTCAGTCGCTCAGTCGTGTCCGACTCTTTGCAACCCCATGAACTGCATGCAGCACACCAGGCCTCCCTGTTCTTCACCATCTCTCGAAGTTCACTCAGACTCATGTCCATCAAGTCAGTGATGCCATCCAGCCATCTCATCCTCGGTCGTCCCCTTCTCCTCCTGCCCCCAATCCCTCCCAGCATCAGAGTCTTTTCCAATGAGTCAACTCTTCGCATGAGGTGGCCAAAGTACTGGAGTTTCAGCTTTAGCATCATTCCTTCCAAAGAAACCCCAGGGTTGATCTCCTTCAGAATGTCCCCTAACTCTATCTTTTTAGTCTCCATAGGTTCCAATTTTAGAGGACATTATAGAGTGTCTTAGGAGTTCCCTGATGACTCAGATGGTAAAGAATTCACCTGCAATGCAGGAGACCCGAGTTTGATCCCTGGGTCAGGAAGATTCCCTGGAGGAGAGCATGGCAGCCCACTCTAGTATTCTTGCCTGGAGGATTTCAAGGACAGAGGAGCCTGGTGGGCTATAGTACACAGGGTCACAGAGTCAGACATGACTGAGCGACTAACGTACATAGTATGTCTTAGCAGCACATATACACACACTTCCTAGAATTTATTTATTGTGAGATTATATAAGCTTCCTTTATTTTTATTCAGAGCCTCTCTCTCTGCAGGAAGCTTCTTTCCACAATGAGAAAGTGACCCTCAATTTTACATTTTCTTCACTAAAAGTTGCCTGTGTTAGAGACTGTATTTACTATAGTCTGTAGATGGATTATTACCTCATCCATAGATTTACAGGAAGCAGTTCACTCACTTAAATCTAGCTTCCTGATCTCACAGGAATAGAAAGATGGGGAAGGGCCACACTATTCTATTTATTTAAACCATCTTCCTTCACTCTCCTTGAGGGCAATACTTGAGAAATACAGTTATTTAGAACTTTCTTTACTGAAGCTATGGGGGAGTTTTTAATGAAAATATAGTGAGAACCTGCTGTATGCACAAGGAGCTTTTGTGATGACTTAGAGGGTTGGGATACAGGTAGAAGGAGGTCCAAGAGGGAGGAAATATATGTATACATACAGCGGATTTGTTATACAGCATAAACTAACACAACTTGGTAAAGCAATTATACTCCAATTAAAAAGAGCAAAGAATAATGGGGAAAATTTAAAGCTGTTCTTAAAACTTTTCTCAATCCGAAAACAGTCACTTAGAAAATCAAGCCCTCCACAAATTTCCATTTAAATATCTTTATTCTCCTTCACACATTCCCACTACCAACTGGATTTCTTTTATAGGCTCCTTAGCACCCTGAAAAGCAACACCTTTAGAAAATTCCTCTGTGCAAATCTCTATTCATCTGTTCAGAAATGTCTGCAACAGAAAATGGGTTTGCTGCCTGGATTCTTCTGCCTCCTTCCTTCGTTTATTTTCTTAGTCTGAGTAGCTTCAGTTCTAATTAGCCCACTCAAAGGCTTCATCATAAGAATAAGATAAATATTGGGAAGGGACCAGGTGCTGAATGCTATGTTCCTTTAGATACGATTTCCTCTCTCAATCTCCTCTCCAGTTTAATTTGAAGACTTGGGTTTTATTAGCTGATACCCCTGTTGTATTCACTAACTTTACATGTTATAAGAAAATATGTAATTTATTAGGAGAGAACAATATAACAAAATGAAGATCATATTTTCTAAAATTTATCTATTCTGAAATACCCTTGCTATCCCACAAAATAAGTCACACTTTTTATGTAGAGTCAAGCTTAAATTTTATCTTTCTTCCTCCTTAAACTTGACAGAATAAGAAGAACATTTTACAGGATGCATGTAACTGCTCTTCCCTTTGAAATTAGCCAGAATTGGAAATGTTTTCCCTCTGTCATATTTCCTGGAAATATCATCAGTTTTGTCTTTGAAAGTAGTAAGCTGAAAATTGCTCATACAATGCCAAAGAAGAAAAATGTATATGTAATGATTTAATGAGTTATCAAAATGTTCTAATAACTGGGTCTAAGGAAGAATTATTACATACATATTATCTCTGTGTTCAAAGTCATTAAAACATCTAAAAAGATTATTTTTCAAAATAGCTAGTTTGACTTAGGTATTGATAAAATAATTAACTAAAATGAGCAATTTCAAGTCCATTCTCTCATGTCCTGCTTACATAAGATTTATTGTCTCATTTCCTTGCCATTGTAAAGCTACAAATGAAGAATACAGTTAAAGCATGGGACAAATTTTCAATCTTTTTCCAAATTTAATACAAGGAGAAAATATTGTAAAAACAAATTGAAACAAGCACAAGATGTTGTAAATCAACAAATCAATACTTTTAAAATTCAAAGGAGAAAAGTGCATTTTTAAGTTTCTAGTCACTGGAAGAAACAATTCTAATTAATAGGATTTACAATATCATTTCATGCATGCCTGCATACTTGATCGCTCAGTCATGTCTGACTCTAGACAGGTAAAATAGCTATGATAAGTAAAAATGTGTTGTAGAGCTAAGTCACACTGAAATTTTTATGTGATTATAAAAAGGCTCTAGAGAGAGATTCTGGGTTCAAATCTCAGCTTTACCTATTTTCTAACTACCTAGCTTTAACAAGTTAAATTCTCTGTGGCTCAGTTTTTCCTGTAAAGTAGAGATAGTAAGGCTATTGTAATCATTTTACAAGTTTATCATAGACACACCTGAGAAATACCTGGCAAATAGGATAGGACAAAATATGTGTTATTTTTTATTGCTATGTGTCATTGTTGCTATTGTTTGTATTTGCAGTACTACACACTGTAAGACAATAGCACACTTTATTAAATAAGCTTTTTAAAAAAAGATTTTTTTATTTATGGCAGCACTGGATCTTTATTGCTGCACGCAGGCTTTCTCCAGTTGAGGTGAGAGGAGGCCACTCTTCATTGAGGTGTGGAGGTTTCTCATCGTGGTGACTCGTCTCATTGCAGAGCACGGGCTCTAGGCATGCGAGCTTCAGTAGTTGAGTCACGTTGTCTAGTAGTTGCTGCTGGGGGGCTCTAGAGGGCTGGAGTAGTTGTGGTGCACGTGGTTTAGTTGCCACAGGGCATGTGGAATCTTCCTGGGGCAGGGATCAAACCCGTGCCCCCTGCATTGGCAGGAGGATTCCTAACCACTGGACCACCCAAACTTTTAGAGAAATATGCATGACTTATCTTTCTTTAAATTCTCAAAAATACATCCTGTGAAAAATATACATGAATAATGGCAAATTCTTGATAAGACTGCCTTTTGAAAATAACATTATTGTATAAAATTTCAAAAATAAACCTATGTTTTCTCAAGCATTTGGACCAGAAGTCATTTAGGATCTAATATGTGCTAAGTCGCTTCCCTCATGTCTGACTCTGTGTGACCCTATGGACTGTAGCCTGCCAGGCTCCTCTGTCCATGGAATTTCCCAGAAAAGAGAACTAGAGAGGGTTGCCATTTCCTTCTCCAGGGGATCTTCCAGATGCAGGGATCAAACCGCATCTCCTGCATTGACAGATAGGTTCTTTACCACTAGTGCCACCTGTGGAGAAGGAAATGGCAACCCACTCCAGTATTCTTGCCTAGAGAATCCCATGGACAGAGGAGCCTGGTGGGCTGCTGTCTATGGGGTCGCGCAGAGTTGGACACAACTGAAGTGACTTACCAGCAGCAGCAGCAGTACCACCTGGGAAGCTCAGATGGATGGATCCAAATTTATCACAGGAGAATGATGCTAGAATTTAGCATAATAAAGACAAACCTCAGATTATTCTTAAGTAGAAGTTCTAGAACACTCTTACCATGATGCACAATTCCTCAAAACAAAGAAAATTAGAATTTCACATTTGGCCAGAATGATTAAATGTCTCATCAGGCTATGAGGTTAATTGCCAAGAACAATGAATAATTGTAAACTAAATGGAGAGGACTCTTTATATTGACTCAGAAAGATTAACTGTGATATTCTTCTACTTACTAATCCAAACATATTAGTCTTTTCACTTTCTCATTTTCCCTTATTTATTAAATATTACCTGCTCTTAAAAGTCAGTCTCAAAGTCTGTCTCTTCAAAAAACATTGACTAATTGATATACCTTTCCTCAAGGGAAGTCATCACCCTCATTTGAATTCAGGCTGCAGCTATTTTCTCTTTATCCATGTGTCCATTTATTCTGAGCAGCCTTTTACTTTTAGCTAACTTTTAATATGCATGTTTCTTCTGTAAATAGAAAAAATATATAAAGTTCCTTGAGGTCCAAGACACATTTCAATAGGTTCTATTCCCTCAATTTATCTGCAATATAACTTTGAACGCTGTAATTTCATCAATATGTGTTACTTAATGAAAGAAAGGAAAAGAGAAATGGACTGATTATCCACTTTTTTATATTAGAAAATTCTGGAATTGTCCATTTGAAGTTAAAATACGATACTATTGCAAATGACTTAATATTTGCTAGTGGATCAATGACAGTAAGAATGTGATTGATATGAAAACAATTTCAGAGTTAAATAAAACATAAAATAAGAAATAGTGAGCCAATTGTTATTATAATATTTGTTTTTAGAGAAACAAAACATTTCTTTTATTTTCAAATTATTGCAAAGAAAATTCCCGTGGACTTTCCCTAAGGTATTTTCATTGCCTTCATTAACTGATGGATAGATGGCAGCCTGCAAAATTATGCCCTCCTCCTAAGTAGTATTCTTGCTTCTATGTCATTCAACCATTAAATGCCCCATAGCCAGGTGACAGTCTCAGCAAAATACATCTAGGATTATATCAAAGCTTGTCATTCTTCTTGCCAGTGGCCTGACCATAAAAGGTGTCTGAATCAGAGCAAGCTACTGAAATCCAATCAAAATCGAGAGTGTGTATTGGGAGACTGGGGACAATAGAGATCAGAGTGACAGGGAGGGCAGGATTTTATAACTGCTATAAAGGGTAAGCACAAATTTCTCACAATGAAAATAGATATTTTAATTAGAAATAGAATGATTGTTTGCAGTATTACAACTGTCTATAAAATATAATGTACATAAGTAGTTATTATTCAAATAACTTAGGCTCCCTTGGAGCATTGTGCAACTAGTGTATAAAAACCCAAGCAAATTTGGAAATGCCAACAGTGGACACAAAATGGTAATTCTGTATGATAAACAGAATGTTCTAATAAATGCAGTTAAGACTTTTTTTTNAATAAATAAATTTAAAAAAAAAAAAGAAAGAAAGAAAAAAAAAACTACTAGACCATTCAGGTAAGATCTAAATCAAATCCCTTATGATTATACAGTGTGTGTGAGAAATAGATTTAAGGGACTAGATCTGATAGACAGAGTGCCTGATGAACTATGAACGGAGGTTTGTGCCATGCCACTGTGCAGCAGAAAGGGATCAAGACATTTCAAAGAAAAAAAAATTCAAAAAAGCAAAATGGCTGTCTGAGAAGCCCTTATAAATAGCTGTGAAAAGAAGAGAAGTGAAAAGCAAATGAGAAAAGGAAGAATATACTCATTTGAATGTAGAGTTCCAAAGAATAGCAAGGAGAGATAAGAAAGCCTTCTTCAGTGATCAATGCAAGCNGTCTGAGAAGCCCTTATAAATAGCTGTGAAAAGAAGAGAAGTGAAAAGCAAATGAGAAAAGGAAGAATATACTCATTTGAATGTAGAGTTCCAAAGAATAGCAAGGAGAGATAAGAAAGCCTTCTTCAGTGATCAATGCAAGCAAATAGAGGAAAACAATAGATTGGGAAAGACTAGAGATCTCTTCAAGAAAATTAGAGATACCAAGGGAACATTTCATGCAAGATGGGCTCAACAATGGTATGGACAGAAATGGTATGGACCTAACAGAAGCAGAAGATATTAAGAAGAGGTGGCAAAAGAACTGTACAAAAAAGATCTTCATTACCTAGATAATCACAATGGTGTGATCACTCACCTAGAGCCAGACATCCTGGAATGTGAAGTCAAGTGGGCCTTAGGAAGCATCACTACGAACAAAGCTAGTAGAGGTGATGGAAATCCAGTTGAGCGATTTCAAATCCTAAAAGATGATTCTGTGAAAGTGCTGCACTCAATATATCAAGCAAATTTGTAAAACTCAGCAGTGGCCACAGGACTCAAAAGGTCAGTTTTCATTCCGATCCCAAAGAAAGGCAATGCCAAAAAATGCTCAAACTACCACAAAATTACACTTATCTCACACGCTAGTAAAGTAATGCTCAAAATTATTGAACCCAGGCTTCAGCAATATGTGAACCTTGAACTTTCTGTCCAAGCTGGTTTTAGAAAAGGCAGAGGCACCAGAGATCAAATTGCCAAAACCACTGGATCATCAAAAAAGCAAGAGAGTTCCAGAAAAAATATTTATCTCTGCTTTATTTACTATGCCAAAGCCTTTGACTGTGTGGTAACAATAAACTGTGGATGATTCTGAAAGGGATGGGAATACCAGACCACCTGACCTGCCTCTTGAGAAACCTATATGCAGGTCAGAAAGCAACAGTTAGAACTGGACATGAAACAGCATACTGGTTCCAAATAGGAAAAGGAGTACGTCAAGGCTGTATATTGTGATAACCTTGTTTATTTAGCTTATATGCAGAGTACATCATGAGAAACGCTGGGCTGGAGAAAGCACAAACTGGAATCAAGTTTGCCAGGAGAAATACCAGTAACCTCAGATATGCAGATGACACCACCCTTATGGCAGAAAGTGAATAGGAACTAAAAAGCCTCTTGATGAAAGTGAAAGAGGAGAGTGAAAAAGTTGGCTTAAAGCTCAACATTCAGAAAACTATGATTATGGTATCAGGTCCCATCACTTCATGGCAGATAGATAGGGAAACAGTGCAAACAGTGACTGACTTTATTTTTCTGGGCTCCAAAATTACTACAGATGGTGATTGCAGCCATGAGATTAAAAGACACTTATTCCTTGGAAGGAAAGTTATGGCCAACCTAGATAGCATATTAAAAAGCAGAGACATTATTTTGCCAACAAACGTCCATCTAGTCAAGGCTATGGTTTTTCCAGTAGTCTCANGTGATTGCAGCCATGAGATTAAAAGACACTTATTCCTTGGAAGGAAAGTTATGGCCAACCTAGATAGCATATTAAAAAGCAGAGACATTATTTTGCCAACAAACGTCCATCTAGTCAAGGCTATGGTTTTTCCAGTAGTCTCATATGGATGTGAGAGTTGGACTGTGAAGAAAGCTGAGTGCCGAAGAATTGATGCTTTTCAACTGTGGTGTTTGTAGAAGACTCTTGAGAGGCCCTTGGACTGCAAGGAGATCCAACCAGTCCATTCTAAAGGAGATAACTCCTGGGTGTTCATTGGAAGGACTGATGTTGAAGCTGAACCTCCAAAACTTTGGCCACCTGATGTGAAGAGCTGACTCACTTGAAAAGACCCTGATGCTGTGAAAGATTGAGGGCAGCTGGAGAAGGTGATGACAGAGGATGAGATGGCTGGATAGCATCACTGACTAAATGGACATGAGTTTGGGTAAACTCCGGAAGTTGGAGATGGACAGGGAGCCCTGGCGTGCTCCATTTCATGGGGTTGCAAAGAGTCAGACATGACTGAACAACTGAACTGAACTGATACAGCAGTAGAACATTCTTTGGCATTGCCCTTCTTAGGAGTTGGAATGAAAACTGACATTTTCCAGTCCTATGGCCATTGCTGAATTTTCCAAATTTGCTGGCATATTGAATTCAACACTTTAGCAGCAGCATTTTTTAGGTTTTCAGATAGCTCAACTGGAATTCCATCATCTACTCTAGTTTTCTTCGTAGTAATTCTTTCTAAGGCCCACTTGACTTCATGCTCCAGATGTGTCTTTAGTTAAGTGACCACACCATTGTACTTAACTTAGACATTAAGACTTTTGTTGTATAGTTCTTCTATGTATCCTTGCCACCCATTCTTAATCTCTTCTGCTTCTGTTAGATCTTTGCCATTTCTGTTCCTCATTATGTCCATCTTTGCATGAAATATTCCTTGGTGTCTCCAATTTTCTTTAAGAGATCATTAGTCTTTTCCATTCTGTTGCTTCCCTCTATTTCTTTTCATTATTCATTTAAGAAGGCATTCTTATCTCTCCTTAGTATTCTCTGGATCTCTGCTTTCAGCTGGGTATCTCTATCCCTTTGGCCTTTGCCTTTTGCTTCTCTTCCTTTCTCAGTTATTTGTAAGGCCTACTCAGATAACCATTTTTCCCTTCTGCATTTGTTTTTTGGGGGATGGTTTTGTTCACCACCTCCTTCCTGTACAATATTTCAACTTCTGTCCATAGTTGTTCAGGCACTCTGTTTATCAGATCTAATCTCTTGATTCTGTCACCTCCATTGTATAATCATAAAGGATTTGATTTAGGTCATACTTGAATGATCTATTGCTTTTCCCTACTGTCTTCAATTTAAGCCTAAATTTTGCAATAAGGAGTTCATGGTCTGAGCCATAGTCAACTCCAGGTTTTGTTTTTGCTGGCTGTATAGAGCTTCTCCATCTTCAGCTGCAAAGAATATGATCAATCTGATTTCAATTTGATCATTTGGTGATGTCTATGTGTAGAGGTCACTTGTGTTGTTGTATGAGATATTTTGCTATAAGTAGTATGTACTCTTATCAATACTCTATTATCCTTTGCCCTGCCTCATTTTGTAATCCAAGGCCAAACTTGCCTGTTATTCCAGGTATCGATCGGCTTCCTATTTTTGTTCCCAAAAGTCTTATAGGTCTTCGTAGAACCATCCACTTCAGCTTCTTTGACATCAGTGGTTGGGGCATAGACTTGGATTACTGTGACGTTGCTTGGTTTGCCCTGGAAATGAACCAAGATCATTCTGTCATTTTTCAGATTGCATCCAAGTACTGGATTTGGCCTCTTTTGTTAACTATGAGAGCTACTCTATTTTTTCTAAGAGATTCTTGCCCACAGTAAGTAGATATAATAGTCACCTGAATTAAATTCACCCATTTCCGTCCATTTTCATTCACTGATAAGTAAGATGTCGGTGTTCACTCTTGCCATCTTGTGTTCGACCACATCCAATTTATCTTGATTCATGGACCTAAAATTTCAGGTTCCTATGCAATATTGTTCTTTACAGTGTCAGACTTTACCTTCACCACCAGACACACTTACAACTGAGCATTGTTTCTGCTTTGACCCAGCCTCTTCATTCTTTCTGGAGTTATTTCTCTGCTCTTCTCCAATAACCTATTTGACACCTAATGACCTGGGGGGGAGCTCATCTTCCAATGTCATATTTTTTGCCTTATTACACTGTTCTTCTTAATGTGCCATTTTTGTATTAAAAAGCATGTTTACCTAAAGCAACAATTGTCAATCTTTTTCTAATAACAAGCCCACATAGTAAATATTGTAGGCTTTGCAGATATTAGGGTTCTATCATGAAGCGGCCATACCAATATATAAGAATTAATGAGACAGTATCCCAGTAAAACTTTAGTTGCAGAACCAAGCGGCAGGCCAGTTTTACCCTAAGCCTCATAGTTTCCCAATCCCTGGCCTAGGGCGTAACAGCAATATCTTTCTTCCTGCCTTATTGTTTGATTGTCTCCCACTCCTTAGCCTCTCAAACACAGAATATTTGTTTTGGGGATATATAATTTGAATCTAGAGGTATCACTCCCACCTATCCTTGTGTCGTACAATGATTTCTAACCTTTAGCATATTGGTTGGAAATCTTAAAAACACAAGGCTACTATTACTTCACGATGAGATCTTAGATTCCTTTAATTTATAGAAGTTGAATTTATGTTGTTTGATACACTTTGTTTTCTGCCAATAGTCTTAAGTATCAAACAATTAATCTTTTAAATGACAATGGAGAGTAATGAATGAACATATACTTTGTCATATTTGTTTAAATTATGGTCTTGTTGATGTTTAAGTACCATTAATATCACTTATAATCTTAATTTGCTTTAAAAATAGTCAGTATTAATCATTTTATTGTAGTGTGAATTTATTAGAAAAAATAAAAGTCCTAAGACAAAAGGCAAGTATAAGCACTAATAGTTTCCCTTTGCAAAATTATATTTTCCTACTCTCTTATTTTCATGGGAATCGGCTCTTCTGAAAGGTGTGCTTAGTCAAGGAGTAAATAACTTCTTTCAGAAACCACATAAATCTTATCTACACCACTTGCATCCTTCAGTGCTCTGGGAAGCAATATAAGTTCTGACCCTCAGGTCTTTATGTATTTTGTACTATCTCTGGAATTTTCCCTCCCTATCTCATTTTCTCAGTTCCATGTTGAAGACCTCTGATCTCTGTTTTGTATTGCCATAATGAAATCTTGCTCAGAACTCTTTTTCAGAAGAGTTTTCATAAACATTGAAAAGAAAAGAGGATTAGAAGTAATTTTAATAGGTAAAAATGTTGTGTTCAGAGAAATTTATAAAATAATTTTTTTCTTTTTTCTCTAAAAGTACAATTCTTCTAAACTACAAAACAGTCATCAAGGAGATGCAGCTAGATTTTCTAAACAGGTAAAATCACAAAAGCAAGAAATCCAATGTATTCAAAGATGATTATTATAAGTAAACTGTAGACCAGACACAGATGCTAGATTTAGACTTCCAGAAATACAGCAGATAATCAATAAAGGATGAAATAATTCATGCTTGATTTACAACATTCATCACTGTTAGAAAATAGCTCTATTTCCATATATAGTACAATCATCTTTTCTTTTAAATTTTTTAATTAAAAAATATATAAATATATAAAATTTTTAAAAATTTATATCTTCCACTGACCTAATATAAAATAGTGAAAGATAAAGCAAAAAATTAAATAAAGACAGAATCAGCAGAGATATATTGTATAGCAAATTCAGAAAGCAAATTGGGATAGAAATGACAGTCAAAAGACCACTGAGAGGGTAACAGGCAGGAAAGGCCAATTCAGTTCAGTCACTCAGTCGTGTCCGACTGTTTGCAACCCCATGAATCGCAGCACGCCAAGCCTCCTTGTCCATCACCAACTCCCAGAGTTCACTCAGACTCACGCCCATCGAGTCAGTGATGCCATTCAGCCATCTCATCCTCGGTCGTCCCCTTCTCCTCCTGCCCCCAGTCCCTCCCACCATCAGAATCTTTTCCAATGAGTCAACTCTTCGCATGAGGTGGCCAAAGTACTGAAGTCTCAGCTTTGGCATCGTTTCTTCCGAAGAAATACNGCCTGTGACCATAACTGAACATAGAGTCCAACTAGCAGCACCAACTTGTTGAGATGCACAACTTAAGGTCCCAATCTACCAGGAGAGATTATCCAAACATAGAATTCAATCAGACTTGCTGGTGGCTCAGGTGATAAAAATATCTACCTGCAGTGGAGGGAGACTAGGTTCTATCCGTGGGTGAGGAAGATCCCTTGGAGAAGGAAACGAGAACCCACTCCAGTATTTTTGCCTGGAAAATCCCATGGACAGAGCAACCTCATGGACTATAGTCCATGGGGTTGCAGAGTTGGACTAGACTTAGTGACTAAACCACCACAACAAGTATCTCATTGCCAGGAAACACAGCCTGCAACTTCACCCAACCGGAAGTGATTCAACAAAATGAAAAGACAACCGATTGAATGGGAGAAAATATTTGGAAACCGTTTATCTCATAAATTTATCTGATATCTGATTTGTCTCATAGAACTGAAGATAAAAAAAATACAATTAAAAAAAAGTTGACCCCAATAGGTAATTTCTCAAAGAAGATGTACAAATGACCAACAGATGTATGAAAAGATGCTCAAAAGCACTCATCATCAGGGAAATGAAAATCAAAACCATGTTGTTGGTGTTCAGTCACTCAGTTGTGTCTGATTCTTTGTGACCACACGGACTACAGAATGCTAGGTTTTCCTGTCCTTCACTATCTCCTGGAGTTTGCTCAAACTCATGTACATTGAGCCGGTGATGCCATCCAACCATCTCATCTTCTGTCACCCCCTTCTCCTCCTACCCTTAATCTTTCCCAGCATCAGGATCTTTTCGAAATTGTTGGCTCTTCCCATCAGGTGATCAGGGTATTGGAGCTTCAACTTCAGCTTCAATCCTTCCAATTAATATTCATGGTTGATTTCCTTTAGAATTGACTGGTTTGATCTCCTTGCTGTCCAAGGAACTCTCAAGAGTCTTCTCCAGCACCACAATTTCAAAGCATTAATTCTTTGGCTCTCAGCCTTCTTTATAGTCCAACTCTCACATCTGTGCATGACTACTGGAAAACCGTAGCTTCAACTATATGGACCTTTGTTGGCTAAGTGATTTCTCTGCTTTTTAATACACTGTCTAGGTTCGTCATAGCTTTTCTTCCAAGGAACAAACTTTGTTGTTCCTTGTTTAAGTTAAACAATCTTTTAATTTCATGGTGACAGTCATTGTCTGCAGTGATTTAGGAACCTAAGAAAATAAAATCTGTCACTGCTTCCAGATTTTCCTCATCTTTTTGCCATGAAATGATGGGACCAGACAACATGACCATAGTTTTTTTTCTTTTTTTTAATTTATTTTTTTGATTGAAGGATAATTGCTTTACAGAATTTTGTTGTTTTCTGACAAACCTCAACATGAATTGGCCATAGGTATACATATGTCCTCTCCCTCTTAAACCTCCCTGTCATCTCCCTCCCCTTCCCACTCCTCTAGATGGATACAGAGCCCATGTTTGGGTTCCCTCAGATATACAGCAAATTCTCATTGGCTATCTATTTTACATATGGTAATGTAAGTTTCCATGTTACTCTCTCCATACAGCTTGTTGAGTTTTAAGCCAGCTTTTTCACTTTCCTTTTTCACACTCAATCAAGGGGCTCTTTAGTTCCTCTTTGCTTTCTTTCACTAGGGTGGTGTCATCTGAATGTGAGATTCTTGGTATTTCTCCCAGCAATCTTGATTTCAGCTTGTGATTCATCCAACCTGGCATTTTGCATGATGTACTCTGCATACAAGTTAGATAAGCAGGGCGACAATATATAGCCTTTGCATCCTCCTTTCTCAATTAGGAACCAGTCCATTGTTTCATGTCCTGTTCTAACTGTCTCTTCTTGACCTGCACACAGGTTTCTCAGGAGACAGGTAGAGTGGTATGGTATTTCCATTTCTTGAAGAATTTTCCAGTTTTGTTGTGATTCAAGTCAAAGGCTTTAGCACAGTCAGTGAAGCAGAGGTAGATGTTTTACAGGAATGCCCTTGCTTTTTCTATGATCCAATGGATGTTGGCAATTTGATCTCTTGTTCTTCTGCCTTTTCTATATCNTGAAGAATTTTCCAGTTTTGTTGTGATTCAAGTCAAAGGCTTTAGCACAGTCAGTGAAGCAGAGGTAGATGTTTTACAGGAATGCCCTTGCTTTTTCTATGATCCAATGGATGTTGGCAATTTGATCTCTTGTTCTTCTGCCTTTTCTATATCCAGGTTGTATATCTGGAAGTTCTCACTTCCCATACTGTTGAAGCCTAGCTTAAAGAATTGTGAGCATTACCTTGCTAGCATATGAAGTAAGCACAATTGTGCAGTACTTTGAACCTTCTTTGGCATTGGCATTCTTTGGGATTGGAATGAAAACTGACCTTTTCCAGTCCTGTGGTCACTCACTGCTGAGCTTTCCAAATTTGCTGGCATGTTGAGTGCAGCATTTTAAAAGCATCTTCTTTTAGGAGTTGAAACAGCTCGACTAGAATTCCATCACCTCCACCAGTTTTGTTCATACTAATGCGTCCTAAGGCCAACTTGACTTCCCACTCCAAGATGTCTGGCTCAGACATTATATGTGATATAATTTCATACTTGTTAGAGTAACTATTATCCAAAAAAGACAAGATATGATGAACATTGGAGAGAATATGGAGAAAAGAGAAAGCTTATGCCCTGTGGATGGGAATATAAATTTGTTCAGCAATTCTGAAAAATACTATGGAGGTTTATCAAAAAATTAAAAATAAAACTACCATATGATCTAGCAATCCCACTGTTGGGTATATAGCTGAAGGAAATAAAATCACTATATTGAAGATATATCCACACCTTCCCATTCACTGTAGCACTGTTTATAGTAGTCAAGATATAGATAGAAATGAATAAATAGAAAAATGTGGTAGATAGACATAGGCAAAGGAACATAAACAGAAGGAAATCATGCTGTTTCCAACAACATGCAGATGACGCTTTAGGGTATTATGCAAAGGGAAATAAGAGAAAGGCAAATACTGTATGATCTCACTTATATGTGGAATCCAAAAATAAAACCTGAACACATGGAAAGAATGATGATTGGTGGCTTCCAAGGGAAGGGAATTGGGGAAATGGGTGAAGGTATGTAGTTTATGGCTACAAACTTACAGTTATAATATTAATGAGTTCTGGTGATCTAATGTACAGCATGATGACTATATTTATCAATACTGTATTGTATGTGCTATGCTTAGTCACCCAGTCATGTCTGACTCTCTGACCTCATGGACTGTAGCCCACCAGGCTCCTCTGTCCATGGGGATTACCCAGACAAGAATACTACAGTGTGTTGCCATGCACTTCTCCAGAGGATCTTCCCAACCCAGGAATCAAACCCAGGTCTCCCGTAATGCAGGCAAATTCTTTACTACCTGAGCCACCAGGGAAGCCTGAGAATACTGGAGTGGGTATCCCTTCTGGTATCCCTTCTCCAGAGGATCTTCCTGACACAAGAATCAAACCAAGGTCTCCTCTGTTACAAGCAGATCCTTTACCAGCTGAGTTACCAGGGAATATAATTGCAATATAACACATATTGCATTGAAAGTTGAAGCAGAGTAAATTGTCATAGTTCTAATTACATTACACACAAAAAATCAATAACTATTGTAATAATTTCATGATTATAACTATATAAAATTCATAAGCGTATCAAATTCCACACTGTACACCTTCAATTTGCATAATATTGTATGTTAACTACATTTCAGTAGAGCTAGAAAAAAGTTACATAAAACTGTCTCCAACATTTCACAGCACATATGTGGTGGAGCCAGCCCTTGAAAGAACATTGTAATTAGCTTAAGTCCTGGGATGCATTGGCATAGTATAATGTAAACATAGATGGCAGGAATGGAGAGAAGAAAAGTGAAAGAATGGAAAATAAATGGTTAAAATTAGTTTAACATTTTAAAAGAAAAAGATGCAAAATGTTCACAAATTATAAGCAAGATTTCACAGCTAAACTAAAGCATATACACATAAACAATGACTAAGTATACTATACTTACTGCTTTTTTTAACTTATCATTTATACTCCTACAAAATCCATGATCTATTAGCTGTTTATTTATATTAATGCCTTGCTAGTTTATATTTATTCAAACTGAGGTTATCCATTGAATAAAAATATTGTGTAGAAAGAATTCAACAAGTTCATATTTCAGATATATCCTAGGTGCTTCTAATTTTATATTTTTTGTTTTCAAATTCTTTTTCCATTTCAAATCCATTGCACTAAACAAAAAGCATGTTTATTTTATGGTTGAGGATTTTGCCTTATTTAACACTATTTAGAATTTGCCCTACTTAAAATAGTTACCCATAAATCATATCCCCCATATAGAAAGATTTTGTAAACTTTAGTTAAAATTATATTAGAGACTTTCGTACTGGGCAGTAAATTGTTTCACAAAATTATAGGTATGTATACAATTTATTTTTTATAATTGTCAAAACCACAGGATTTTAGAATTATGTCTTTTGAAAATAGGAAGACTTGTGAATATATCTGTCAAGATGATAACTACCTAATGACTTTGCTTTAGTATATATACAGTTTGAAAATCAAAATAAGTCTCACATCTTACGAAAGAAGCAGCAGGGTTAAGTTTTGCCCACACTTTCAGTATCTCTTACAACAAATTAACAAATTCACCAGCTGGTTTTATACGTGTTTAGAAGATATTAAATGAGTTTCCTGTACATTTTTTCTACTCTTTGATTAATTAAGTACAATTCATTTGGAAGAAAATTAAAAACTGGTATTTGTTTTGCCTTTCAAAAATCATTCAGAAAAAAACATTTTACAGTTTGTTGCACTGCCTTACCAATTCTAATACGATCCATCCCAGACAAACCAGGGTTGGAATCTGATCACAACACTTAACTATCCCTGAGAGCCTGAGTAATTCACATAACTATTTTTATGGTGTGTTCTTGTCTGTAAAAGGGGATTAATACCTCCCCAGGCAAAGTTAATGTGGAGAGGAAGTAAGATCAAGGGCTCCTGACACTGCCCAGCTCCTAACAGGTGCCCTCACACTCTCAGAGGGAGTAGGCAATATTATGAGTAGCTCAATCTGGCATCCTGCTGCCTGGGTTTATAGACCTACTTCTACATTTCCTGGCTCAGTGACCTTGGGCAAGCCACAAATTCCCTCAACCAGAATTTTCTCATGTTTAAAATAAGGGTAATAATACGGCATGCCTTGTGGGTAGATGTTGTGATGTTTAATCAAAAGAATGTATGTAAAGCATTATTAAATTAAACAAGGAGGCCAATAGAGTGAGGTGTTTCTAACACCTTATCATCTAAAATAAGCAAATCCTAAGGTTGTAAATGCCTCTAGATTAAGGATCAAAACCTGAAGACAATTAATCACAAAGAACCAATTAATGTTTTCCAAATAATACAATCACTTAAGTGATAGCCAATCAAATCATTTCTTTGCTCCCCACTCTTGTTTATAAAAGTCTTTCCCCCAGTTCCTATCCATGGAGTGTTCCTAACCACTTTGGTTTGGAATTGCCTCATTCAAATGGATTTTTTGCTCAAATTAAAAAAAGTGTTAAAAGAAACAAAGATGAAAAAATTCCTATTTGTTATCTGCTATTGAATGTTTTTTTATGGATCTTATTACCTTAGGTAATTAGTAAGAGCAATTGAAATAATTCTGCGAGCCTGGGCTTTTTCTAATGAAATTGAATTCCCAAGAAAAGGTGGAAAGGTGGAGTACTGTTTTTTGTAATTGGTGAACTCCTGGAAAGTGTAATTGATAAAAAAAAAACTTTTATATATATAATATAAATATAATTTAAATAGCATATTACAAGAGATTGTATAGATGAGAGTGTAATTGCCAGTCATGTGCCAAGTCACTTCAGTTGTGTCTGACTCTTAGCAACCTCATGGACTATAGCCCGCCAGGCTTCCCTGTCCATGAGATACTCCAGGCAAGAATACTGAGTTGGTTGGCATGCCCTTCTCTAGGGGATCTTCCCAAACCAGGGATTGAACTCGTCTTTAGTCTCATGCATTGGCAGGTGGGTTCTTTACCACTAGTGCCACCTGGGAAGTCCAAGAGGGTAAGTACACACCAGTAATTACATATAGATAGGTATCTACATGCAAGTGGTCAGTTTATATTCAAATAGAAAATAAGATTATGTGATAAAGTGAAATAGAGAGCATGGCCTCTGAATTTTTCAATTGTGTAACAAACTAAGCAGTCCTCATTTTGCCCCAAATAAAACTTAACTCACAACTCTCAAATTGTGCATCTTTTTTTAGTTGACAGTTATGGTGACCGAGGAAGCAAACCAGAGTGAACTTCCTTCCTGTGACTGGACTCCATGAGGAACTGGAGCTTTGGTACCAGCAGCAGCCCCTTATGCCCATCCACCTCCCTGGGGAGTGCAGACGGATTTGGACCAAGGAGCAGCATCTGCGCAGGTGCAGGAGGGCCTAGAGAAGCTATTCCATATTCAAGGTCAGGAGGGGCAGCTGTGAGGAGATACCCCTCATCCAAGGTAAGGAGCAGTGGCTGCACTTTG
>SJYV01009729.1:0-11651 GCA_006410875.1 Neotragus pygmaeus | reverse complement strand
ATGTGGGGTGGGAGGTGGGAGGGGGATTCAGGATTGAGAGCTCGTGTACACCTGTGGTGGACTCATGTCAATGTATGGTAAAACCGATACAGTATTGTAAAGGAGAATAAAGTAAATAAATTAGTAAATAAAAGCAGAAACATTACTTTGCGGACAAACGTCCACCTAGTCAAAGCTATGGCTTTTCCAGTGGTCTTGTATGGATGTGAGAGTTGGACTGTGGGGAAAGGTGAGCACCAAAGAACTGATGCTTTTGAACTGTGATGTTGAAGACTCTTGAGAGTCCTTTGGACTGCAAGGGGGTCCAACTGTCAATCTTAAAGGAAATCAGTCCTGAATATTTCTCTGGAAGGACTGATGCTGAAGCTGGAACTCTAATACTTTGGCCACCTGAAATGAAGGGCTGATTGGAAAAGACCNCTTGAGAGTCCTTTGGACTGCAAGGGGGTCCAACTGTCAATCTTAAAGGAAATCAGTCCTGAATATTTCTCTGGAAGGACTGATGCTGAAGCTGGAACTCTAATACTTTGGCCACCTGAAATGAAGGGCTGATTGGAAAAGACCGTGATGCTGGGAAAGATTGAAGGCAGAAGGAGAAAGGGACAGCAGAGGGTGAGATGGTTAGATGGCATCACCAACTCAATGGACATGAGTCTGAGTAAATTCCTGGAGTTGGAGATGGACAGGGATGCCTGGCATGCTGCAGTCCATGGGGTTGTAAAGAGTTGGACACAACTGAGGGACTGAAGTGAACTGAACTGGTGGCTCAGATGGTAAAGTGTCTGCCTGCAATGCAGTTTCATGCCTGGGTCAGGAAGATCCCCTGGAGAAGTAAATGACAACCCACTCCAGTACTCTTTNTAAAGAGTTGGATACAACTGAGGGACTGAAGTGAACTGAACTGGTGGCTCAGATGGTAAAGTGTCTGCCTGCAATGCAGTTTCATGCCTGGGTCAGGAAGATCCCCTGGAGAAGTAAATGACAACCCACTCCAGTAGTCTTTCCTGGAAAATTCCAGAGACAGAGGAGCCTGTTAGGCTACAGTCCATGGGATCGCAAAGAGTTGGACATGACTGAGCGACTTCACTATGAGAAATACTGCTATTCTGAATATTCTTAGCCATGTCCCTCTGCTTGCAAATATTGTATAATTCTACATTTTGTGTTCCTTTTAAGTTCTATAATAAAATATAGAAAAAAAAGTATCTAAAAATTTCCCTCCTAGAAGAAGTTACCTTTTGTTTGTAAAATAAATGTGATTCTATCCGTTTAAAGTAAAACACATCTCATTCTCTTACATTTGTAAAAACTACACACAATATACAATTAAGGATCTGTCTATAAAATCCTGTCTATAAAATAAGTGAATGAAAATTTTTGAGAACAGCCATTAATATCATGTAAGTGCATGGAGTCACAAGAGTCAGGACACAACCTAATGACTGAACAACAATTACAAAGTGAACAGAAATGATATGGAAAGATGCTTTCAAATTAAAGAGCAGTAAATAAAGCAAGAATCAACTGTTATATACAATATACTCAGACTTCCGTGTTGGAGGAATAGGATATAGACACCACACATAGAAAGACAAGAAAAAGCAGTTAAATTACAGCTGATTTTTAACTAAATGATTATATGTTTCCATTCGTTCCCTATTTTCTACATTATTACTTTCTAACCAAAATTTTATAATTAAAGTGAATCTAAAAATACTGTAACCTGAGCACTATGATGGGCAATCAAAGCCAAACTGTCCACAATTTATTAAGCAGAAATCTGATCATTTATATCCTATTAGAATAAAGACTGTCAAGAGGGTTCAGTAAACTTACAGGAGAATACAGTCTCTCTGGGATCAGTTAATATGAGGCTGTTCCTGAAACTTGGGTCCATCTTCAGATAACTGACAAAATTTGGCAAATAAGTTCTCAAAGCTAAAGTCTTGCATCTAGGAGGTATTGGGTCCCTTTCCTAAAGAAGTGACTGGTTTTTTTTTTTTTTCTTTCTTTTTACTAGAACGGCATACTTTTCCATTTTTCCAGTACAGCTTCTTTAATTTCCCTGGGAAATCACTTCTCTTATATTCTCAAATTCCTTCCAAATTTGAATATCACTCATCCTTTTAAACTCAATCTTAAAATTTGTGTTAAACAAAACTAAATTTTAGAGGTAAACCTTAGATTTGTTGGTGCATGGCATGAAGCCACCATGCCATGCTACACACACACAAAGAATCAAGAGTTAGTGATAAAACTAGAAAAAGGGGAAAAAAGGAGAGCTCTTTATAATACCGTTGCTAGACTCCTGGATAAGGTTGGTCCTATCCACATCCTTTGTCTTATGTGAGCCGAGAAATTATTTTTTATTTGAGCCAGTTTGAACTAACATCTTTCACTTACTTAAGAGTTTTAAATAAAACAATATCTCTCTGAGTGTCCACAGACAGAGTACACTTTCCATTCAAGAGAAAAAATAAGTCCAAAGATCTACCACTTGCTGAGGGGGCGGTGGGGACATTTGGAAAATCCATCCTCATTGGAAGTATAGACTATCTGGACATTAAATGCATGCCAAATCTCCTTCATTTGTGAATAAGGTGAACCTAGGAATTGTCACTGGAAAACAATGATGCCATAGGCGCAGGACTTTGCAACAGGGGGAGGGAACAAAGGCATGAGATGTTCTACAATTTCTATAACAGGATTGATGGCACATGAGTCTTCCCATGCTTAGTACTTAGTAATATTTCTATAAAAAAGTGAGGAAGTCCACCTCTCTGTGCCCCAAGTGAAGAAGAAAAATTGATAACCAGATCTAGTCAATCAATCACCTCAGTCATGGGAAAAAGGAGGGGAGATTTCCTGTCCACAGGAAAGGCAATGGCCAGATTAACTTCACAGACTTTAATTATAGACAAGATTTATTTGCCTACCTTTTGAAGTTAGATGATCTTCGCTACTTATACACATAAAAACAATTGAAAGGAAAAAAAAAATCAGCAGCAAACTGATGAGAAACTAGTGAAAACAAGCCCCCCACCCCAATCATACACTGACAATAAATCCTTCAATCTGTTCAATCGGCTTTTGATTCTTCTACATAATGGCTCCTTCAACTAGAGTGGGACTGGGTTGCAAAATACAGTGCCATCAGTTACATAAAGCCCTCAACGTTCAGGAACTACTAGCCTCGCGAAATAACTAAACATGGCATGTTTTTGCTCCTCGTCTCTTTCCCTATTGCAAAAAAGATTTGACTAGAAAAAGAGTTAACAGCTCATCAAAAAGGACAGGTGTCCAGAAGTGACAGCTCATTGGCACCCTGCTTCTCTCAAGGTTAGAAAGCACGCACACTCCATTCTATATGAGAAAAGACTGGGCTCTGCCTAACAGTAAAATAAAAACAAAATTCTTGGAGTTGACTTTTGCAAATGTCCAGGCATATGGTGGTGTTCAGTAAGATTACTGAAAGGGAAGAGCAGTCAAGACTAATATTGTATTTATATTGGAAATGATACCGAGCACACGGCTAAAAGCAGGATGACAATCTACATTAATGGATCATTTCAGCCTCAGAATGTAATTTGCAAGTGTGAAGTGAAGTGAAAGTCACTCAATCCTGTCTGACTCTTTGCGACCCCATGGACTTACACAGTCCATGGAATTTTCTAGGAGAGAATACTGGAGTGGGTAGCCTTTCCCTTCTCCAGGGGATCTTCCCAACCCAGAGATAGAACCCAGGTCTCCCGCATCGTAGGCGGATTCTTTACCAGCTGAGCCACAAGGGAAGCCCAAGAATACTAGAGAGGGTAGCCGATCCCTTCTCCAGGGGGAGACCTTCCTGCCCCGGAATTGAACCAGGGTCTCCTGTATTGCAGGCAGATTCTTTATCACTGAGCCACAAGGGAAGCCCATAATTTGCCAAAACAAGTTATATTTTGTAATTTGCAAAAACAGTACCAAAGTCAGATACCTCAGAGTATGTTTTAATAAAAACAAGCAAACAAATGAAAAATACAGAAAAAGATTATGCACTTTCTCAAACTCCCTCAACCCCTTCCTCCTCTCTCTCTCGGCGAGCATCTCATTCACATACAAGCAGGGCACCTCCGCTTTGAGACCTAGGAAAAATAATGTCCTGTGTGACATGGTGCCCAGATTCCTGAGCAGCCACAGAAAGGCGGGAGTACAGAGAATTAACTTCCTGGGGAGTAAAATTACATCAGTGAGAAATCAAATCAGAAGGAGCCGGGACGCTGTTTCTCTTTTTCTCTTCTGTGCACTACACGAAGGTTTTGTTCCTTTCTGCAGTGCTTCCAGGAGGGGCCCAAACACTGAGACAGTGCAAAGTGACACAGTGTGTCTTAGCACCGCTCCGTTTTTAGACCGCAGCCGGTGTGGCGATACATAGCATTACGCAGAATCACATCACGCACTCTTGTGCCTCATCACCCTCATTCTCTGGGTTGCACAGCCCAGAACAATTGATAGCACTCTAAGCACTGCCTTGGGCTCTGCTTTTCAGAAAACCTAAGAGAAGGTTTCGGAGAAGGCAATGGCACCCCACTCCAGTACTCTTGCCTGGAAACTCCCGTGGATGGAGGAGCCTGTTAGGCTGCAGTCCATGGGGTCGCTGAGTCAGACACGACTGAGCAACTTCACTTTCACTTTTCACTTGCATGCATTGGAGAAGGAAATGGCAACCCACTCCAGTGTTCTTGCCTGGAGAATCCCAGGGATGACGGAGCCCAATGGGCTGCCGTCTGTGGGGTCGCACAGAGTTGGACACAACTGAAGCGACTTAGCAGCAGCAGCAGCAGCAAGAGAAGGTTGAAGCTACTACGATAACAACAGTGAAATCTTTGTCATATCACTAATAATTTTATTAACATGGTAATTTTTATTTCCCCTTCAAATATTCAGCAATATGGTTTCAGTTTGCATTGTACTTTGATTGGGATGACCAATGAGTCATTCCTCATTCACACAGAACCTTCCAAAATGCCTCCTTTGCATTATTACTAGCAATAAGTACAAGAAATACACTTGTGTTTCTGCTATATATTCTTCCAAAACTAATCACCCAAAATGAAATGACTTAAGGCAAAGATGAGGGGAGCTTGCCGGCACGGTTTCAAAATCCTGGTGACACCAACTGGGCTCACTCACTTGGCCAAATTTAGCTGTTATCTGGACCAGACTAGAAGGTCCAAGAAAGCTCCTCTCACATACATGTGGCCAACTCCTTCACACAGCGACTTGCTCTCCCCAAGGCAAGCTGGGGCTTCCTCACAGCAAATTCAGGACAGTCAGACCTCTCACAAGGAGGCTGGCTTCCAAGAGAGAGGAACCCAGTGCTACCAGGCTACAAGCCCCAGATTTCACTGTCATTAAATTTCATTGTTCAAAGCATGTCAAAAGACGGAAAATTGATGTACCTCCTGACAACCAGGAAGAGAGCAGGAAGGAAGCATGTCACTGGCAGCCATCTCGAAGACTCTACCACAGTGATGTCCCCACTGGCCTATGGATTGGGATCACCTGGGGACCTTTCAAACCTAGAAGCACCCAGTTCACATCTTAAACCAATTAATTCACAATGCAGGAGAGGGTAGAACACAGGTATCCTGTTCTTTTTTTGGTATCCTGTTCTTTTTTTTTTTTAGTTCCCCAGGTGATTTCAATGTGCACAAAAGTTTAGAAACACCCAATCCACTATAACTTATAAGAGATTTAGAAAAACTGAAGATGCTGACTGGCAATCCTTAGTTGCATGTGATTACATGTCAATTCACAGCATTCTTTGGCTGTGCCTGGGTTTAAAATTTAAGCCAAACACTCATCACTTCAAAGTACCACAAAGCTACCATGATACACCAGCCCAGTTTGCCTTGGAAGATGACCAATCTTCTAGTTGGCCTGAAAGTTTAAGACTTCCAGTTTTAAAACCAAGACAGTCAGGGCCCAACTGGATAGCTGGTCATACTAGCATTGCCTTCCCTCCCTCTGCAAGGAGAGGCATGTTCTTGTGAGTTTTGCTTCTGAAGTACATTCTCAGTGTTAACACCTATGCTTCCTTGAAATGAATGACGTAGGCCAGTGCTGCCTGAAGTGTGGTCCATGAACCTGCAAGCATTTGTATCACCTGAGAGCTTGTTAGAAAATGCTGTTGTTGCTGCGGCTGCTGCTAAGTCGCTTCAGTCGTGTCCGACTCTGTGCAACCCCATAGACGGCAGCCCACCAGGCTCCATCGTCCCTGGGGTTCTCCAGGCAAGAACACTGGAGTGAGTTGCCATTTCCTTCTCCAGTGCATGAAATTGAAAAGTGAAAGTGAAGTGACTCAGTCATGTCTGACTCTTCTCGACCCCATAGACTACAGCCTACCAGGCTCCTCCGTCCATGGGATTTTCCAGGCAAGAGTACTGGAGTGGGACGCCATTGCCTTCTCCTTGTTAAAAACGGGATCTTGAAAAATTCTAACAGACAGTATCTGACATTCAGTTCAGTTCAGTTCAGTCTCTCAATTGTGTCTGACTCTTTGTGACCCCATGAATTACAGCATGCCAGGTCTCCCTGTCCATCATCAACTCCTGGAGTTCACTCAAACTCATGTGCATCAAGTCAGTGATGCCATCCAGCCATCTCATCCTCTGTCATCCCCTTCTCTTCCTGCCCCCAATCCCTCCCAGCATCAGAGTCTCTTCCAATGAGTCAACTCTTTGCATGAGGTGGCCAAAGTATTGGAGTTTCCCCTTTAGCATCAGTCCTTCCAATGAATACCCAGGACTGATCTCCTTTAGGATGGACTGGTTGGATCTCCTTGCAGTCCAAGGGACTCTCAAGGGTCTTCTCCAACACTATAGTTCAAAAGCATCAATTCTTCGGCACTCAGCTTTCTTCACAGTCCAACTCTCACATCCATACATGACTACTGGAAAAACCATAGCCTTGACTAGACGGACCTTTGAAGTTAGGGCCTAGAAATCTGTGTTTTGAAAAACAGGAATTTGAGAAGCACTGGTCTGGCTTGTCATGCTTTCATCTCCATCTCTACCATTCCACATGAGGCAAGATCAGTTTCTATTTTTCAGTAAAATTATAAAACACAAACCAGAAAGATTCAATGCTAATTTGCCAGAGATGCCTTGACCAAGGGCAGCCAGTATCTTCAGACATGTATATGATAATCACATTTTGAGCATAATTTTTGCCAGCCATTTATCTGAGGGTCTGTATAAAAATTGTTTATATTAACAATAGAGGTTGGGGTCTGGAATGAGGGGTGCGCTGAGCACAGCTGTTTGAAGTTGGCACGGCTCTTCTCTTCTAGAACACATCAAAACTGTCGATTCCAAGTCAGATGATAATTTTTTCTCCAACCTGAAAGGAAAAAAATCTTTTCCTTAAAGATAAGCAGAAAACCAGCCTTATCTGGGACTGGATGCTTGGTTTTCAATTTGAATTTACAGTACAAATCATTTAGGTTTCAGTAATTTAGAAAGTAGATTCTGTTGAATTATCTTGAACTGAAGTTATTTAGGAACGATGACAAGTTCTGCTGAGCAAATTAACACCCTAAAATGTTAACCACTTTGAAACAAAATGAGATTTGTTGAAGGACTAACCTGTTTATATTCAACTGATTTTAACAAGTCTGTATGAATTTTACCTGCACGTGAGGAAATTCTCATCCAATTTGCTCTGCTGGTACTACTACTGCATGAACTGAAAGTATAACAAAGATATTTCATAAAGCACTCACACTGTGGCTCAGACCTTTTACAAATTCAGACCAGTCTCCCTGAATATAGAACAAAAATTTTAGTAGTATTTCTTTACCAATTAACATATAGTTTGATCTTCAATACACTGAAGCAAATGGAATTTTAAAATCCCTTTTGAAAACTCACCTTTGATATATTATGGCTTTTATTTATCATGTGTTTTACAAACGTCATATTTAAATTAAAAAAAAAAATGACCAGTTAACCAATCCCCCTCCCCACCACAAGATACTCTCATCCAAGTTATCCTGGTTAGAGACATGGGGAGGAGATTGCTCCTTCAGTATTTCTGAACTGCTGCAGGCAAAACCATCCTCTTGCTGCACTGCAGGCCTGGCAGGAGGTGTCTGAGATGCCCCACCCACACAGTCTGTGGGCAGCAAAAACAACGAATAACATCTTTCAGAAAGATGGAAAACACAATAGCTTTGAAAAACACATTTTCTCAGCGACAAATTCACTCTTTCATGTTACAGTCACAGGACCAGTCTGTGAGATTTTACTTTCCCAAAGTAAATTTAAACACATAAAATTATCTGTATAAATAACCATAAGCAGATTTCAATCAATGATGTAACCTGTATCGGAAGACTCCTACAAATTTCATAAATGACCTAACTGCAGTGAAAACATCTCTGAGAAAGTGTAAATAAGTCATTCCATCTTTAAAGAGGTTCCAGTGACTCCTATATTCTTTCCCTTTTTAGGAGAAACATCCAGGAATACAACTGACTGAATCAAAGCACTGTGGAACTGGGAAACAAAAAGAGTCTTCTGTCAGTTCCTCCACTTCCCCATTGCAAAAACACAGTTAATGAACACAGTGCCTGTCCCTTTCTCAGGGATGCTGTCACAGCCCTCCCCTGAGCTTTGCCTCTCGGCCAGTGGCCAGTGCCAGGATGGAGTCCTAGAGATCAGAAGGGTGGCACAAGGCTAACTGAGTGGGATCAGTCATCAGCATAAGTCTCTAGAGAACACAAGTCTCAACAGGGAGGCTAAGCCTGCCCATCAAACCGAAGGATAAAAACTCAGAATCATGACTAAACCCCAGTCTACAAGGGGGGTGAACTTGACAGACCTCTGCACGGGGACAATGCGAGAGGCTGGAAGGACAGATCATGGCCCAAGACAGTCTGACTTATGTAGACACAACTGTTCAATGGAGTCTTAGGTTGCACTCATAAAATGAGTAGCGATCACTACATACCTTATACAGTTGTGATGAAAATCAAATGAAAGAATTAAAAGTGAACCTGATTTGTGAAAGTGAAAGTCACTCAGTTGTGTCTGACTCTTTGCGACCCCATGGACTATTCAGTCCATGGAATTCTCCAGGCCGGAATACTGGAATGGGTAGCCTTTCCCTTCTCGAGAGGATCTTCTCAACCCAGGGATCAAACCCAGGTCTCCCTCATTGCAGGCAGATTCTTTACCAGCTGAGCCACCAGAGAAGCCCAAGAATACTGGAGTCGTATCCTATCCCTTCTCCAGTTGATCTTCCCGACCCAGGAATTGAACTGGGGTCTCCTGCATTGCAGATGGAATCTATACCAACTGAGTTATCAGAGAAGCTTGAACCTGATTTGTACATTGTAAATATATCTGCAAATACCATCACTGTTACTAAGACAGCCTGGGACCTGGGACCTGGGACATTTTACCTGCTTGCACCTGGACAAAGGGCTTCTCCAGCAGCAGAATAAAAAGAAACTATAAGGGACTAAAAATAACTGTGGCTTGTGCAGTCAGAGAAAATCACAAACAGTAAGGTACAAATGCCACAAACCAACTGCCATTTCTGAGATGGGAGGAACAAAACAGCATACTGGACATGATGCCTGCACAAAGTGCCACCAAGGGTGTGGGCAGGCCACCTAAGTCTCCCATCCAGTCCAAGCCACGGACCTGCCCTACCCTCACCCCACTTAAGGAACCAGCCCATCCTCCTGGGGAGCCAGCAAGGGCACCTGTTACTTGTTTTCATTCCCTTGTACTGCAGCATGACCCGCAACAAAGCCTTGCTTGAAATTCTCATCTGGCCTCTTCTCAATTTCTATTGACTAAGGAGTCCAAGGACCCAGATTGGTAACATTACTATGTTCACACCAATCTCGCCAGAGCCGGGCAGAAGTGGGGGTGTGGAGGTCTGGACCAGAAACAATCCTATGAATAGGTGATTTGTCATCGTCAGTTTATTTGTCTGTCTTCCTAACTAGACTGTGATTTCCTTGAAAGCAGGGGCTGTGTCTTAGTCATCACTGCATCTCCATTTACATAGTAAGACATTCAATCACAGTTTATGAACTGCTGAATGAATAAATTCTGAATCCTCGCTGTTATTCAGACTCCTGGCTGGCCAAGAATTATGTACAGTGGAATACTACATGGCATAATGTGAGGAATGAGACGGCAAATGCCCACATGCCCAGGAAATGTTTCCTTTGCCAAAAATGCCTACTACCTCACTGCCAGAGCACAGGTGCCTCTGGATAAGGAGCCTAGATTCTCAGAATTAGAAGCATTTTTTTGAAGCTGGTCAATAGAGGAGGCATTGACAATTAAACGTCTTAGAAAATAAGAATATCTAAACTGTGAAAATCACTCAGTCGTATCTGATTCTTTGTGACCTCCAAGGACTATACAGTCCATGGAATTCTCTTTACCAGCTGAGCCACTAGAGAAGCCCAAGAATACTGGAGTTGGTAGCCTATCCCTTCTGCAATGGATCTTCCCAACCCAGGAACTGAACTGGGGTCTCCTGCATTGCAGGCCGGAGAAGGCAATGGCATCCCACTCCAGTACTCTTGCCTGGAAAATCCCATGGACGGAGGAGCCTGGTGGGCTGCAGTCCATGGGGTCCCTGCAAGTCGGACATGACTGAGCAACTTCACTTCCACTTTTCACTTTCATGCATTGGAGAAGGAAATGGCAACCCACTCCAGTGTTCTTGCATGGAGAATCCCAGGGACGGAGGAGCCTGGTGGGCTGCTGTCTATGGGGTCGCAGAGTTGGGCACAACTGAAGTGACTTAGCAACAGCAGCAGCATTGCAGGCGGATTCTTTACCAATGGAGCTATCAAGGAAGCCCAATACCTAAACTTTACANCACTTTCATGCATTGGAGAAGGAAATGGCAACCCACTCCAGTGTTCTTGCATGGAGAATCCCAGGGACGGAGGAGCCTGGTGGGCTGCTGTCTATGGGGTCGCAGAGTTGGGCACAACTGAAGTGACTTAGCAACAGCAGCAGCATTGCAGGCGGATTCTTTACCAATGGAGCTATCAAGGAAGCCCAATACCTAAACTTTACAGTGACCCTATTTTATGCCGGGCACTGTGTTTAGAAGCTTCACATCATTACCTTCTTTAAAACTCACAATGGCAACATAAGGGAGGTTTTGTTATTTTCTGCATTTGACAGATGAAAAAAACTGAGTCTTAGAGAACTGACCCCCCCTAGCTATTTGTGTTACACCCTGAAATGAATTCCAGTTGATTTTATTCCAAAGTTGACATTCTTAAGCAATACTGTATCCAGCTGTCCAAAGAAAGAGAGGACTGTGTGTGTTTATCTTTAGTGAGAAGGGGATGGTCTCATCCTGATAATCTTAAAGCCAAACAAAAAGGGGAATTCTTCCTCCTCCTCCTTCTTTTCACAATCCCTGTGCACTGTCCCTTAAGCCAGTCTCTTGTGCTTGGAGCAGAGATACACCAGTGAATAGACACAAGGGCATTGCCAAAAGGAAGGAGACAGATAAGTAAAGAGACGTGAACTGCAGTGTGCAAGGGTGGTGGCTGAGGAACTCGATGGCAGAGAGTGATGGAATGGTGGCCTGGGAGAACCTTGTCAGGCACAAACGTAGTC
>SJYV01009728.1:0-12338 GCA_006410875.1 Neotragus pygmaeus | reverse complement strand
ATTGATGCTTTTGAACTGTGGTGTTGGAGAAGACTCTTGGAGAGTCCCTTGGACTGCAAGGAGATCCAAGCAGTCCATCCTAAAGGAGATCAGTCCCAGGTGTTCATTGGAAAGACTGATGTTGAAGCTGAAACTCCAATACTTTAGCCACCTCATATGAAGAGCTGACTCATTTGAAAGGACCATGATGCTGGGAATGACTGAGGGCAGGTGGAGAAGGGAATGACAAAGGAAGAGATGGTTGTTTGGCATCACCGACTTAATGGGCATGAATTTGGGTAAATTCCAGGAGTTGGTGATGGACAGAGATGCCTGCCGTGCTGCGATTCATGAGGTCACAATGAGTCAGACACAACTGAGTGACTGAATTGAATGTATATTCTGGTATAAAACTTTGGTTTGACTTCCCTTACTTTCAGTAATGTTAGTTTTGAGAATTTTTGTAGATGTGAGTAAAAGATAATGAAGAGGTGATTAAAACTGTACTGTCTACAACTCAGTAGGTCCATAAATTTACTATAAAAAGTTATATCTGACATTTTTATCTAACTTGATGTAATACATCTAGTTCCTACTTTGCCTAATGATGATTTACATTTCCAGTAAATTAACATCTACTTTTCTTCCCAGAATTGTGTCTAACATCCAATGGTGGGTGGCAAAAAGGATTGGCAAAAGGGCTCCACCCAGTTTTCTGTAATCTGTTCTTGCTGGAATTCTCTGAGACATTCATGGCCCAGCCAGGTTTGGATCATTTGTCCATGCATATCACCAGTGTAGCCGTCTTCTCCCTTTCTAATGGTTTTCACTACTACTTGTGGATACATGGACATAATTCTGCTGTTTCCTTAGCAACACACTGGGATAAAGGAAATTCTAAGATATTATTTAAAGGTTCTACTAGTTCCATGCTACACTCAGGGGCTTGAGAATCATTTTTGTTTTTTAAGGCCATATTGGAGAATGAAAAATTGGTGAAAACATCTGAGGGTTACTTGCATTTCCACTCAGGAAAAAGGGACAAACAGAGCTATATACTATCCGTAAATACTCTAAATTTTATATGGCCTTTTAAAACTCTGTGCTTTATCCCTTCTTAGGAAGCAGTCCCCTTTGTCATAGGCCCACTATGCTGCTGCTACTGCTGCTAAGTCACTTCAGTCGTGTCTGACCCTGTGCTGCCCCACAGACGGCAGCCCATTGGGCTCCGTCATCCCTGGGATTCTCCAGGCAAGAACACTGGAGTGGGNCAGTCCCCTTTGTCATAGGCCCACTATGCTGCTGCTACTGCTGCTAAGTCACTTCAGTCGTGTCTGACCCTGTGCTGCCCCACAGACGGCAGCCCATTGGGCTCCGTCATCCCTGGGATTCTCCAGGCAAGAACACTGGAGTGGGTTGCCATCTCCTTCTCCAATGCATGAAAGTGAAAAGTGAAAGTGAAGTCGCTCAGTCATGTCTGACTCAGCGACCCCATGGACTGCAGCCTATCAGGCTCTCCATTCATGGGAGTTTCCAGGCAAGAATACTGGAATGGGATGCCATTGCCTTCTCTGAGGCCCACTATATCTATTCATTTTTTTGTTTCTGTTCTAACTTTCCTCTTTGACAGCCCAGGAAACAATGATCAAGTGTAATATATTCTTCAGGCACAAGAGTCCTTTTAAGGTTTTTCTTGTGCTTGGACTTTTGGTATGTGAAAACAAGAAAAAAAGATTTATCCTTTCTTGTAATATCATCTTTTTCCTGAGACAAAAGTAAACTTAGTAATTTCCTAACTGGAAGGAATATACACAAGATAAAAATAATTTTATAAAATAATCATTACAACAAAACATATTGGTTAATATTTTTGAAAGTGAAAGAAAAGTGAAATTTGCTCAGATGTGCCTGACTCTTTGCGACTGCATGGAATTCTCTAGACCAGAATATCGGAGTGGGTAGCCTTTCCCTTCTCCAGGGGATTATTCCCAACCCAGGGATCAAACCCAGGTCTCCCGAATGGCAGGCAGATTCTTTACCAGCTGAGCCACAAGGGAAGCCCAAGAATACTGGAGTGGTTAGCCTATCCCTTCTCCAGNCATCCATACTTTCCATTAAAGGAAATCAGTCCTGAATGTTCATTGAAAGGACTGATGTTGAAGCTGAAACTCCAAAATTTGGCCACCTGATGTGAAGAGCTGACTCATTTGAAATAAGACCCTGATGCTTGGAAAGATCAGAGGCCTGAGAGGGGCCTACAGAGCATGAGATGGTTGGATCACATCACTGACTCAATGGACATGAGTTTGAGTAAACTCCGGGAGTTGGTGATGGACAGGGAGGCATGGCATGCTGCAGTCCATAGCGTCAGGCACCACTGAGCGACTGAACTGAAGTGAAATATTTTCTAGAGAAACACAGTTTGTGGGACTGAAAAAAAAAAAAAATCCCTATCATTCTTCAGGCTGGGAGGATGGACATAGAATAATCTAGCAAAAAGATTAGTAGAAAACATTATTTCTTCCACTTTTATGCAGCAATTTTAACAATGACATAATGATCTAATTTTTTTAGTAATTACTGCTTTCTTATCAACAATATACNCATTCTTCAGGCTGGGAGGATGGACATAGAATAATCTAGCAAAAAGATTAGTAGAAAACATTATTTCTTCCACTTTTATGCAGCAATTTTAACAATGACATAATGATCTAATTTTTTTAGTAATTACTGCTTTCTTATCAACAATATACCCAAACCTGAAATGTTTTTCCTATCTAATACAAGAGACATTCAGATGTTAAACTGTCATCATTTCATGACAACTTTCAACTTCAGATTAATCCCTCCTGTTAATCTCACCATCAAATCAGCAAACTGTCCAGAACTGAACCCCATGACACCTAATGTCTTCTTGGTATCCTTCAATAAAAATCCAAACCTTTCAAAGGCATGTACTTTCTCTCCGTTGTCAAGAGACATGTGGTAATTATTTGGAGACCTCTCCCTTGCTGTGCTTCCCTGGTGTCTCAGTTGGTTAAGAATCCTGCCTGCAATGCAGGAGACCCAGGTTCAATCCCTGGGTGGGGAAAATGCCTGGAGAAGGAAATGGCAACCCACTCCAGTAATTCTTGCCTGGAGAATCCCATGGACAGAGGAACCTGGTGGACTACAGTCCATGAGGTTGCAAAGAGTCAAACACGATTTATCAACTAGATCACCACCCTTGCTGGGCTGACCCAATAAACTTGATTTTGTTGCACTGTAGGTTTATTTCTCACGGCCTTTGGCTGGTTAAGCTTTAACATGGTCATTACNCCTTGCTGTGCTTCCCTGATGTCTCAGTTGGTTAAGAATCCTGCCTGCAATGCAGGAGACCCAGGTTCAAACCCTGGGTGGGGAAAATCCCTGGAGAAAGAAATGGCAACCCACCCCAGTAATTCTTGCCTGGAGAATCCCATGGACAGAGGAACCTGGTGGACTACAGTCCATGGGGCTGCAAAGAGTCAAATACGATTTATCAACTAGACCACCACTCTTGCTGGGCTGACCCAATAAACTTGATTTTGTTGCACTATAGGTTTATTTCTCATGGCCTTTGGCTGGTTAAGCTTTAACATGGTCATTACACATGTTTACACTCAAGTTGTGGAACAAAAAGACAATTAGTGAAATTTATGATATGAATATGATAGGTTTCATAAAGAGATTATGGATAAAGTTATTGAATCAAGAAAGTAAAAGAAATTTGAGGTCAAGTTGTCAGTTGAGATATTCAAATGATTAGAAGTTGCCATTGCTCCTGACAAAGACAGAGATGGAAAGGAAAATGGTCACGCAGGTGCTAACTTCTCAGGGGATGAGCAGCAGGGAGATCAGTTAGGGTTAGGTGCCAGAGGTACCAGGGTTGGAATGTCTTGAATCTCAAAGGAGAAAGTATCTGGGACTGAGGATAANTCCTGACAAAGACAGAGATGGAAAGGAAAATGGTCACGCAGGTGCTAACTTCTCAGGGGATGAGCAGCAGGGAGATCAGTTAGGGTTAGGTGCCAGAGGTACCAGGGTTGGAATGTCTTGAATCTCAAAGGAGAAAGTATCTAGGACTGAGGATAAAATAGAATAAGTTGCAAAATGTAACATATCCAGGAGCTTTATTCCATTTGTCACATATTTGAGACACAACAATAACTTTAGGTAACTTTTCTAGATAATTATATGTTAACTCTGAAATCTCATGAATAGCCTATAAAATGTGGTTTTAAACCCCATTTCACAGATCATAAAATTGAGTCTCAAAGAAGTTACAAATTTTCACTCAATTCATCACCTCAAACTGACCCCAGGTCTCCTAGGTACAAAAGCCACATCTAGTGTTTCTCACAAATAAAGGATCACTTTCCCCCAGGTGTCCATGGGTTGATACTTTTTAGAAAAATAGTAGAGTGAGGAATCCTAACCAAAAAAAAAAAAATAAATAAATAAGAAAAACTAAAATACAACAGAATAAACTCATTTAAAAAAATTATTGGAGTCAACACACTTAAAGCTACTTTCTCAAATTGCTATCAAGAGTACAAATGGCTCCCCACAACCTCTGTTCTTATTGGACCTGGACTGACAATAAGTAGTTTGCCAGCCAGCATCTGCCCAGGGACTATTAGTGTACTTTGAGTAACAGTGGACTCTGCTTTCTTCCGCTTACTTTCTGCTAACTGACTCATATTACTCCAGGGCTTTCCCCACTACCTGATGTTCTCAACTGAAGAAACTGTTCTGTNTAGTTTGCCAGCCAGCATCTGCCCAGGGACTATTAGTGTACTTTGAGTAACAGTGGACTCTGCTTTCTTCCGCTTACTTTCTGCTAACTGACTCATATTACTCCAGGGCTTTCCCCACTACCTGATGTTCTCAACTGAAGAAACTGTTCTGTCTACAGAGAGGACACTGGAGCCCTGGTGACACTGACTCTGGTCCCCATCGCCCACCCAATTTCTATTTCGACAGTTTTTCCTCCAGGTCTCTGGACAAATTTCCATCAGGATCCTCAGAAATATACCTTTTGTTAGGAACTGGACCTTCCGTTTATGCCACCTTAATGAGATACCTGGCTCCATGAGTCACTTCTGGAGAAGAGTCCGAGGAATTTATCTCAAAGGGGCAAGCAACAACAGCCATCAGAGCTTTTCTTTTCCTCCCAATACACACAAAAGACACTCATCATCACAGAAGTTATGTAACTGTGTTCCTAAGTGGAGGAGTGCATTCAGTGGTTAACACTGTCAGAGATTCAATGTACAACTGCTATGCAAGTAAGTGGAAAACAGCTGCTTTCTAAAATTCTCTTTGGAATTCAGCATAAGTAATTCTGGCTCTAAAAGGAGAATACAGTAGTCATAGATTTTAAATAATTTAAATTTTTATTTTTTCAATGAGAAATTAAAATAAGAGAAACTCGACTTTATGACCCCTGTGGAAACTGTGGCCTCAGCAATATTTGCACTGCAGAGAATAGAGACGCAGACATAGAAAGAGATTTGTGGACCCAGCAAAGGGAAGAAGAGGGTGGGACAGATTGAGAGAGTTGCATTGAAACATATACACTACCGTATATAAAACAGATAGCTAATGGGAAGTTGTTGTATAACACAGGGGCCTCAGCTCAGTGCTCCGTGATAACCAAGAGGGGTGAGATGGGGTAGGGGATGGGAGGGAGGTGCAAGAGGGAGGGGACAATGAATACTTATGGCTGATTCGTGTTGTTGTATACCAGAAACCACACAACATTGTAAAGCAAGTACCCTCAAATTAAAAAAATAATAATTTTTAAGAGGAAAAAAAAAAGATTTTCACCATAGAATGGGCACCCAAAGAAGGCCTTCCAGGAGAGCCCAGAGAAGTGTGGATTGTCTTTGGCAGGCAAAGCCACTGCTAAGCTTGTGTAACTGTAGCTACGAAAAGGAAATAAGAAAGAAATGACTTGATATTCAGGTTTATGAGGCTCTTAGCCCTTTGCCCACTGATATTCTTCAAATGTGACCCATTTGTTGAGGGAAAGTATTGGGAAGAGTCAGAATCCCTGAGCCAGATAGGGAAGCATAAATGGGATGCCACTGAGCTCTAGGAAAACCCATAGGTAGCCAGTAGAGAGGAAGGGAAGGGCAAGAATCAGTTGTTATATTATGCACATAACTACGAATGACATGGTCCAGAACCAAGAAAGAAACAGACACTGTACTTCCTGACTTCTTTTGGATTTGTGAAAAATCTTCTGGCATGGGTTGAAAGAAAATTTATACTCTCATAAATATTTTAAATAACTGAAAATCTATCCACTCTTCATTTTAACTTAATGAAAAATAGTTACTTAGCTCTAATGTATGACCAAATGCCTTTAAATACTTTGCAGATGTCATTTCTTTTATCTCACAACAAAGATGCTATATGGGGACAATTATTCTGTTACAAATTAAAAAAAAAAAAACTGGAAGTCAGAGAGATTTAAGTGTCATGTGCAAGTGTCACTGGGTGTATCTGAGTTNTCAGTTATATTATGCACATAACTACGAATGACATGGTCCAGAACCAAGAAAGAAACAGACACTGTACTTCCTGATTTCTTTTGGATTTGTGAAAAATCTTCTGGCATGAGTTGAAAGAAAACTTATACTTCTCATAAATATTTTAAATAACTGAAAATCTATCCACTCTTCATTTTTACTTAATGAAAAATAGTTACTTAGCTCTAATGTACGACCAAATGCCTTTAAATACTTTGCAGATGTCATTTCTTTTATCTCACAACAAAGATGCTATATGGGGGCAATTATTCTGTTACAAATTAAAAAAAAAAAACTGGAAGTCAGAGAGATTTAAGTGTCATGTGCAAGTGTCACTGGGTGTATCTGAGTTTTCTGTCTCCAGTCTCCATGACTGCTGTCAGCACAGATTGAAGCTCACACTGTGTGCACAGTGAATGCAGGATCGGCCTCCCTTAACTCTGCTTAAGTCAGAAGGCAAAGAGTACACAACCTTCTCAGTGTTTGGCTCAATCCTCAGATGAGAGTATGTTCAGAGGCTAAGAGGAGAAATGTGATGGATGGGAAAAGCATGCCACAGGTGGAATGGGCAGAGTTTTAAAGCAAATGGTGGATAAATAAGAGAATAAAATTGAGACCACCAGAGAGTGAGGTTGAATCATTCTTTTTTATGTAAAAAGCAAAGAAACAAAAAATCAAAACGTCATCTACAGCATCATAGTTACAGATGGGGCAGAGGAAGTAAATACTATGAATGGCTCCAAGGAATAACCAAAGAAATTCAGGAACAGCTAAAGAAAACTGGAAATGTGTAGGAAGAAAGCATAAAACAAGTGAACATTCATATTTCCTTCAACAGGAACAATTCCGAGAGGACATGGAGGTTGGGAACCACACGAGTGTGACAGAGTTCATCCTTTTGGGGTTAACAGAAGATCCTACACTTTGTGTCATCTTTGTGGTCTTTCTAGGCATTTATGTTGTCACCTTAATAGGCAATATCAGCATAATCACTTTAACAAGAAGCTGCTCCCACCTTCATACTCCCATGTACCTCTTCCTCAGTCACTTGGCTTTTGTAGACATCGGGTGTTCCACATTCATCACACCTACGATGATTATAGGGTTCCTGAAACATAGACTGGCCCTCCCAGTTGCTGGCTGTGAAGCCCAGCTTTGTTCTGGGGTCACATTTGGGACAGCTGAGTGCCTCCTGCTGGCTGCCATGGCCTATGACCGCCATGTGGCCATCTGCTTGCCCCTGCTCTACTCCACCCACATGTGCCCCAGAGTCTGTGTCCTCTTGGTTGGGGCTTGCTACCTGGGTGGATGTGTCAATGCTTGGACATTTGCTAGTTGTTTATTGACTCTGTCTTTCTGTGGGCCAAATCAGGTAGACCACTTTTTCTGTGACTTCTCCCCCCTGTTGAAACTTTCCTGCTCAGATGTCTCCACTACTGAGATTATCCCTTCCATCTCCTCTGGCTCCGTCATTGTGGTCACAGTGTCTGTCATAGCTCTCTCTTACATCTGCATCCTCAGCACCATCCTGAAGATGCGCTCCACTGAAGGGAGACACAAGGCCTTCTCCACCTGCACCTCTCACCTCACCGCAGTCACTCTCTACCATGGAACAATTACCTTCATTTATGTGATGCCCAAATCCAGCTACTCATCTGAGCAGAACAAAGTGCTGTCTCTGTTCTACACAGTGTTGATCCCCATGTTGAACCCTCTCATCTACAGTCTGAGGAACAGAGATGTAAAGAAGTCCCTAAGAAAGCAGGTGTCAGAATATATTCTTAGGATCTGTTCTTAACATTTCAGATGACCTACAAATTTTTGTTCACCGGTAGCATGCCAATTGCTTAAATTGAAAACACAATACTTCTTCTTTAAAATTTTATTAAGGCATAGTTGATTTGTAATGTGTTAATTTCTGATGTGCAACAGAGAGACTCACAGATGTGTATATATTCTTTCTCATATTCTTTTCCATTATTGGATATCACAGGATATTGAATATAGTTCCCTGGGCTATACAGTAGGACCTTGTTGTTTATCAGTCCTATTTTTACCAGTTTGCATCTGCTTGCTAATCCCAAACTCCCAATCCTTCCCTCTCCCACCCCACATCCCCTTGGCTAGCACACATCTTTTCTCTATGCTTGTGAGTCTATTTTTGTTTCATAAATACATTCATTTATATCATATTTTATATTCCACATATAACTGATATATTTGGTATATATACCACAACATTATCTATTCATCTATCAATGGGATTTACGTTGTTGTCTTGGCTATTGTAAACAGTGCTGCTATGAACACACGGGTGCATTGTTTTATTGAATTATAGTTTTGTCTGGGTATATTCCCAGGAGTGGGGTTGGTGCATCATATGGCAACCTCCATACTGAGGAGGTTTTCAGAGGAACCGCCATACTGTTTTTCATAATGGCTGTATGGAAACATTACCACTTCTAACTCTCAATTTTATATAGTTATAAACCAACTTGGAGACATCTCAAAATCAGTAAAATGATAGTAATAATTATTACTATTATGTATTAACACCTGTAGCTACCTTGGATTTTTCTTTATCTCTCAAACAAAAATTTGTACTTACAATGTTCCAGGCCCTATTTTAAGCACACTGGGATACTAACTGGTTGACTTCTCATAAAAGTCCTATGAAGTAGTACTATTATTTCTATTTCACAAATGAATCATTTGGGGCACAGAGATGCCACACAGATTGCTCAAAATCATGCAGCTAGGAAATTGTAGGACCACTGTCTGAATCCGGAAAACCTGGCTACAAAACCACTATGCTTTTCCATTTAATTTTCATAGTAATCCCATGATGCCAATGTTATAAATATACCTCAATTTACAGATGAGAATATAGGGCACTAGAAAGTACCAATAGTTTCTCTGGAGAGATATGAACTCAATTGTTCTAAATCTAACAGCATCAAGTCCTCTGATTCCATGCCCTTGACCTACTCTATGAGCCACAATCAGTCCAAAGACTTCAGCAGTGTTATTGATCTAAAGGATCTGAGCATGATCAGCAACCCTAACCTGTTCCTTTGCTTCAGTCTTCTCAACAAGCTCTACCCCCAAGAAGATATAAATGATTTAAATGATCTCTACATTTAAGAGAAGACTACAAAACAAGGAGAAGAATGTGAAGACTGTATTGATCTCTATCTACCTACACAAAATAAGGTCTGGACACCACAATCAAATGATATGACTGGCAGTCCATCCCTATTTAAACACATTTAAAGCAAATACTTCCATTTCGTACAATGTAGTCTTCCTTATATATAGGAATTTCAAAGGGTATCTTTAATTCTAAGCGTTGCAATTAATATGTAAACAACAATCATAGTTCCATAAGTCTAGATTTATAGAAAGATTAGAATCTAATTAAAAGCTTAAAATATTGTCAAAGATTGTACTAATGTTATTTCTTGCATAATAATGCACCCTTCTAAACATCACCACTGGAAAGGCTGAGGAGAGATTTTTCTGGAATATAGGAACTCTCAACAGAAGCAAATATGAGGCAACTCTTTAAAGCATCTAAATGCAACACTTAGATCTTAAGTCCTTGTCTCAGCATAATGGAGTGAGAGAAGTAAGGGCTGGAAAACATAACTGAAAAATTAACAAAATGGAAGATCTTTATACTATACTGCTATATATTATCTATATAAAATAAATGTTAAAGGCCACAGAGATCATTTAAAACACATGACATTATTAAATAATGGGCAGTGGGACACGTTATTCTCCACTCACAGCACACCTTACAAAAATGTGTAGTGTTTTTGCCTTCCATACCAACCAATTGGAAAATAATATATAGTCTAAATATCCAGATACCAACTTGCTGCTTTATTCTTTCATTCAGTTGTGAATTCTAACTGCCTGGAGGTAGTGTCGGACTTCACAGATTTAAAGCTCAGTTCCAAAACTCTGCCCTTCCTTCAGACACCAACTGCAAACAATGGGTCTCCAGGGTATCCACATTCTGTCCGACTTGGCTACAAAGTCGGGGAGTCCCACAACCCTCTTACAGATCTGATCATTTGCTGGGAGGTTTACAAAACTCTTGAACACATTTGCTTATATTTTTCCAGTGTATCATAAAAGGTGTTACAAAGGAATAATAATGTCTTTATTAAGATAATTAAAACTTAACTGCCAGATGGAGAGACATGATGCACTGGGTCTGAAAGGGTCCGCAGGGCAGGAGCTTCCTTTACCAAGAAGTTGGAGTATATAGCCCTTCCAGCATGTGGGTCTGTTCACCAACTTAAAAGCTTTCCACCAGATAGTTTAGTATGTTATGGAGGCTATGTAATCAATCTCCAGCCTCTCCATTCTCACTGCAGAAATGGGTATGGATGTAAAGTTCCAAGCTTTTTATCATGATTTGATACAATGACCAGCCCTCATCCAGAAGCTATACAGAATCCCACCAAGGGGGATTCCAATAAAAGACACCTACCCAGAAATTCAAAGGGGTTTAGCAACCCTATGTCAAGAACCAGAGTTAAAGAACAAATATTTGAACAAAAGATGCTTCTAGAACCATTGTCATTCAGAAAATTACAGGAGTTTCAAGCCCTATGTTAGGATCTGGGGGCAGAGACAAAAGGTTTATTTATATTATGTCACAGTTCACCCCATGGTTTGTGGCTAGGGACTCTTCACAACAAATGACAAAAAAAGAATGAAAGTCAATTCAGTTCAGTTGCTCAGTCATGTCCAACTTTTGTGACCCCAAGGAGTGCAGCGTGCCAGGCTTCCCAGTCCATCACCATCTCCTGGAGCCTGTTCAAACTCATGTGCATCGAGTCAATGATGCCATCCAACCATCTCATCCTCTGTCATCCCCTTCTCCTCCAGCCTTCAAACTTTCCCAGCATCAGGGTCTTTTCCAATGAGTCAGTTCTTCACATCAGGTGGCCAAAGTATTGGAGTTTCAGCTTCAGCACCAATCCTTCCAATGAATATTCAGGACTGATCTCCTTTAGGATGGACTGGTTGGATCTCCTTGCAGTCCAAGGGACTCTCAAGAGTCTTCTTCAACACTACAGCTCAAAAGCATCAATTATTCAACCTCAGCTTTATTTATGGTCCAACTTACACATCCATACATGACTACTGGAAAAATCAAAGCTTTGTCTAGATGGACCTTTGCTGGCAAAGTAATGTCTCTGCTTTTTAACATGCTGTCTAGGTTGGTCATAGCTTTTCTTCCAAGAACCAAGCATGTTTTAATTTCATTACTGCAGTCACCATCTGCAGTGATTTTGGAGCCCCCCAATATAAAGTCTCTTATTGTTCCCATTCTTTCCCCATCTATTTGCCATGAAGTGATGGGACCAGATGCCAAGATCTTAGTTTTTTGAAGGTTGAGTTTTAAGTCAAGTTTTTAACTTTTCTCTTTCACTTTCATCAAGTTCATTTAGTTCCTCTTCACTTTCTGCCATACGGGTGTTNTCTTTCCCCATCTATTTGCCATGAAGTGATGGGACCAGATGCCAAGATCTTAGTTTTTTGAAGGTTGAGTTTTAAGTCAAGTTTTTAACTTTTCTCTTTCACTTTCATCAAGTTCATTTAGTTCCTCTTCACTTTCTGCCATACGGGTGTTTTGTGGAGTGGCCACAGGAATTTCTCCCAGCAATCTTGATTCCAGCTCGTGCTTCATCCAGCCCAGGATTTCACATGGTGTACTCTGCATATAAGTTGAATAAGCAGGGTGACAATATACAGTCTCGATGTATTCCTTTCCCAATTTGG